>KQ435748.1:373597-391618 GCA_001276565.1 Melipona quadrifasciata
TAAAATAATAATATTTAATATATATATAAATTATTAATTAATATTTAACGTACATAGAGTATTTATTATTTTTCTCTTTTTGCGGATTTTCACACAGCGTTCTTTTAGGTGGAATAAATTTTGTTCAATTATTTACCACGGTTTTTAATTCATCGTTCTTCACTTTGTTTTCTTTGTTTCGTTCAATTTGTGAATCTTTTATAACTTTTGTAACTTTTGTAACGTCATTTTTTCGCTGTTATTTAATCCTCTTTTTTGTTGTTTCCTGCACATTCAGTCACTCGTTATCGCAGCCATAAAATACAGAATTAGTTCTGTAATATCGAAAACCCGTAATATTGGCCACGTCACGTCAAACTTGTTGAAATGGAGTAATTTCATACCTCGAACAATATATCCGTTTCGATCTCCATCGCATTTCGCATTATCTTCAACAAATAAAGTGCCATTTGCCCGCAAATAGCATCGTCGAATAATATCTGAAAGTTGGAAGTTTCTGTTAGTTTTCATTTAATTCTTAGTCTAAGTATCCGCGATTTCTTTTTTCCAGAAGAAAAAATTTCTGCTTTTTCTCGAACGAGCAACGAGTTTCTAGGTTTCTCAAAATTTCGAAGCAAATACAGAAACATTCAGTTAATTTTATTTTTATCCCATATTTTACGCGGTGATAAATCCTATTAATCGAAGTGAAAACTTCGAAATTAAATCGTTTAATCCGAATTCTTCGGGATCGTTTATAATTTAATTGATAATTGATAACGATTATCGAACGATTGATAAATTAAATTGCTACCGGAATCGATCAGAAATTGAACGGGCTCGTTCAACGCGAATGTAGGACGTAGCGGGGGATTTTAAATAGAAAACACGTTGCCCTGTTATTATCAACTGCGGGATTTCTATCGCGACAATAACGATATCTCATTGTTACGCGAGAATTTCTGTGAAGCATTAGCGGAATTAGACGAGCAACTATAACAGCGTATCAATAGACGGCGCGTTAATTACGACGAAACTCGGCAATGTCCCATTTTGTAACCCTAACCCAGATTCGATACCTAGCCCTAGCCATTTTGCATGCCTTCAAAGCGTATTCCATAGAGATTCGTCTAAACTTGACTGTGAAATTCAGAACGTCGTACAAAAAAAAAAAAGAAAAAGAAACTTAGGATAAAAAAAAGGAAAAGACAGATTTAAAGTTTTTAAACAATTTAGAACGAAACTAGCCGGGAGAAAGCGGAATAAAGGCAGAGAAAAGAAAAGAAAAGGGGATAATATCAAAAAGAGGGCAAAGCTGGAGCGCAAAATTAACCCTATCTCGCGTCAATGTTCGCGCAACAGGCTGCCCCGCGGACTCGAAAAGCGAATTGTTTACTTGGAAATAGACCTGGGGTGTGTGTGAACCTGCGTGCAAAGAGGAAAACAGAGGGGAAAAATCGTCAAGGTCCTTTTTACGGTGTCGTTCTACCATAATTTGTGACAGTGTCGGGTAATTTCCTTCTCGATACTTATCGTTGTCCAAATTTCCTTCTCGTTTTTTCTTTTCTTTTCACATTCACTTTCGCAGTTAGTAATTTTACATCGGTTAGTGCGCTAATTGACGATGGAAAAAAAGTTTAGTCTTCATGGTTGAATATCATAAAGCGCTAGCAGGACAGTTCGGAACTGTCCCATTGATCCGTGCACATGCTAACCTCCTGACTACACGCAAGCCCGTCAGGCTAATCGACACGGGAAATTAGATTCGATCCTTCTATTCCTTTTAAAGGTCGATCGCTTCCAGACGACGTCAGATAGAATTTCTTTCCATCTTCATCCACGGTTTCTCTTCTTTTTTTTCTATTTTATCGACATGCTCGAGCGATGAACGAAGAGTTAGACATTAAAACGTTATCATTAATTGAGAGTTAATTATTGATATTTGAAATTCAATGTGTTCTCCGGAATGCAGTCTTCTAATTTGATATTTTAATTTGTAGTTTCGCCTTTCACAATGTATAAGATGCTAATTTTGTACGTGGCGAGAAGTCGGAGCGAATACCGTGAAGTTTAATTAAACGCCGATTTGTGTCGGAGAGATAAAAGTGCGAGGAATGGTAATAAAAAGTTTATAAGTTTAAAAATTATTCAAACACTTTTGCGAATGAGAAATTATGAATTAATAATTTCGATCCCGCTTTAGTAGTTTCTAATTGATTTTTTACAAAGTATTATATAAAATCGTTCAAAGTGCATCGAGTGTGCTGCCACACGAATTTTTTAGGATATTTCTCATTTTATCACTGAAAGTGATTTTAGTGGGATAATCCAGAAGATCGGGCCTCTTTCGGTGCAACGCTAATGCAACGAAAATTAGCGATTGGTTGATTTGGGTCACGTGATTCGCAAGGGGGCGTGGACTAGAGTGGCATTGTCTGGTACTGAGCGATCGCCTGTAATTTGTTTTCTATCGATTCAAATGTTTGAATATCGATAAAATTTTACGGTAAAAAAGTCGTCTTCATTTCCTAGTCAGAACAGTTGCTTCTGGATATTCAGTCTGGATATTTGTCATAGGCAACATAGATGTTTCACAAATCCTTTGTCGTACAGTTTTCTCTCTGCAGTTTCAGTTTCGAAACAAACTGTGTATAGTGTATTCGTCCCCAGACTTTTGCGCGGCGATCGATTCGGAAAAGCCTCTCGTTTACCATGTCCTTTCTCTCTTTCCGCTTCACCGGCGAACGAACCTGAAAACCGCCACGGGTTAAAGGCAGTTAAAGTTATTTCAAGAAGCAGGGAGGATGTCGTTTCCTTCGAAGCCATTTGGCCGCGGTGAACGACGGTTTTTATTACCATAAATTCCCACTCGGGCGCGTTAAAATTCCACGATTAGAGGAAGCACTCGTGGCGGCGGCACTCGAGGTCGGGGCTAGTTCTCCGCATTGCACGCGTCGATTCATTCTCGCGGCTTTTTCCCTTCCCCCTCTCCCCTCGATGTTGCGCATTCGGCACACGTGGCGTGTGCATTTTTTCCGCATGTGCAACATTAGCGAGCGCGACGCGAGTTCTCGCCACAGCTCCCAATGCAGCGGCAACCCCCCGCGGCAGTCACGTAAGCGCGGCTTCTTAATGTGACCGTGCACGAATCTCAGACTGGCTGAGCGAACATATAGAAAATAGAAGAGAACGAAGGGAGGGGAATGGGACGCAGACGAGTAAAAGTAGAGAGAAACGAAGAAAAAGGTCGGCGTTGAATTTTCAACTAGAGTACCCACGCTCTTTAATAACAACCGCTTTAATACCACCCTGAACGTTCGTCTACCAGCGAGTTTCTTCTCTCTTTCTCCCTCGGTTTATTTTAGAATTTTTTGCAAATTACGACGGGGAATATTAATTTCAAACGACCGCCGGCCAGGACGTGGAATTGCCTTTTAAAGCGAAATACGCGCGGACATTTTTCGAGGCGTTTCCTCACGCATCGCGCCGTTTCACAAGTAATATCGGGTGAAATGAAATCAAACGGTAGCTGACGAAATTAAACGTGCAAATTAACAAGGGGAATTCTCTCTTTTCCTCAATCGTGCGCAGATAAAATAACTTTAATAAAAAATGGCAGACAAAACGATGACGTTCACATGTCTGTCACAATATTGCGCTTAAAATATATTATATAACGGTTAACAAATTATATTAATACATCATATACAATTTTATGTATAATTATAATTAACATATTATCACCGAAAGTGATTTTAGCGGGGGTAACCCAGAAAATCGGACCTCTTCAGGTGCAACGCTGATGCAACGAAAATTAGCGATTGGTTGACTTGGGTCACGTGATTCGCGAAAAGGCGTGGGGTAGACCTCGAGTAGGAGTGGCGAGCGGTCGCGCCTGTGATTTGTTTTGTATCGATTCAAATGTTTGCATATCGATAAAGTTTTATGGCAAAAAAGTCGTCTTCATTTTCTAGTCAGAACAATTGCTTCTGGGCTTTTCAATGAGACGAATCGTACTGGGGTACAAGTCGTGCAGTTTTATAATAATACACGTATTACACTAAAACCTTGGAAAAAACTAATAGGAGCAAGTACGAAAGTGTAACAGCGATGCAAATGTCACGTAGTAAATTTCAAGAGTTCACGTGCAAATCGTAAAGAGTATAAACGACAATTTTTTTTCAAAATTCTTCGTAAATTACGCGTATATATGCGCGACATTGCTTACGATACGACCATAGATTCACATTCATAGAGGAATAGGCTCGAATTTTCGTAGTTTCGTCGGTCGTTCTCCGAGCACCCGGGTGGAAACGTCGCGATAAGAGCGAATCGACGCGACTTCGACGTCCATTATGATTTTCCGCTTCGTTATGCCGGTTAACGATTTCGAATTTGACAAAAATTGAACCGACGACGACGACGTATCGCAGACGTATCCGTTGATTTGTCGTCTCGTTTCTTCTCGTGCGTTCGATGTAACGTACGTAATCAACTCGATTTAGAGCCGCGTGGTAATTAAGATGGTTGAAGGTCGTTAGCCGTTCCAGCGCGTGGTAGTTAGCCAGCGGCGAAAGATTAATCTTGGTTAAGTGTTAAATTGGCGAATTGTGGCTCGCTTGTTCTAACGACAGCGCGATTTGTGTAACGAAGCCGTGGGTAACGTAATCGCCGTGGCGAGTTGCGCAATATTTCTCGTCGATGTTATCGCGAAGGCGGTTTCCGTTTTAAAACGCGCGCTGGAAACGTCTACTTTTATTAATTAATTGCTGCGTTAAATCGTAATAACTCATCGTTAGCAGCCGCTTGGTACGATTCGTATTTCCGTCGTTGCCGTCCCGAGGCTCTCGAACGCACCGCTGGTTTTCCTTCGCATCGCGCCGAATTAATTTCCCACGTAATCGCCGATCCATCTGTTTCGTACCTTTGTTACCTTCCGCGAGAAGTATTATTTACTGGAACGCGGAGGCACTTAATTGAGAAAAGTGTGGAATTTTATTTTTCGCATTCGGTTCAGCGTGACTGATCGCGGCGTTATTTCAACTCTTAATTATTGGATATCATTGAGTCATCGTAACGATTGATAACTGATTGATGTTATTTGATTTCGAGATTTTCAACTTAATTATACAAGCATCTTGATATAAGATACAAAATCAAATCGAACGTAAAGTTTAATTATCTGATATAAATGTTTGTAGTTATTCGTAACCAACGGTACCACTCGAGGTTTGGTTGCTTTCAGGGTTGATATTTTCTTTTTGTCACTTTCACTTTGCGTTGAAAATCGTTAGAGTTTCACATCTTTGTTATCTCTCGCGCAAAATATCATTTGTTGAAAAACGAACGTAATTGGAATTTTATTTTATTCGGTTTAACGTGACATCGTGGCGCTGTTTTACTGACTACTATAATAATTTGTGATTATATTGTATAATATTGAAATTTTTAATTTAATCGTATCTTAACCCTAATTTCTACCACGCAGAACGTAAGATACAAAATCAAATCAAATGTAAAGTTTAGTAGTCTAATAGGTTAGGTTTAGATTTAGGTTAGGTTCAGGTTAGGTTTAGGTTAG
This sequence comes from Melipona quadrifasciata, assembly GCA_001276565.1. Lineage (NCBI taxonomy): Eukaryota > Metazoa > Arthropoda > Insecta > Hymenoptera > Apidae > Melipona > Melipona quadrifasciata. Next base: position 379,158 of record KQ435748.1, read on the forward strand.
GTTAGATTTAGGTTAGGTTATAAATTTTTATAGTCACCAACGATCCCATTGGGCTTGATTGCTTTCAGGATTGACATTTCCTTTTTATGGTATTTTGTCACTTTCGCTCTGCGTTAACGTATTGTGTCGTCGCAGTAATAAAATTGAGAAATTATAAAATTTACGAAATTTTGCTCCTTTCCCTTGACACTCAAAAGTAGCGAAATGAAAGAGTTGACGATCTCGTTCCATCGTCCCTGTAGATTTTTCTTCTCTGAAAAGTCGCAGATCTTGTTTCGTTGTTCGTCGAAGAAGTTAATTTCGTGCAAATACAAGCGCAAGATATAGATTTATCCGACGAAGGGAGAAGGCTGGTCCGGTGTTCGTGAAGTCGTGGCAGCGATCGGGTTCGATAGGACGTCCCTCGGTGTATTTATAGTGGGTCGTGTGGAATGGCTGCACGAGTCGCGCAATGTGCACACTGTTCGTAGGAATCGCGGAGCGGAGGCGAACGTGCGGTCGCATACTTTGACAGGGACACGGCAGGTGAGCCGTGAAAATGGAGCTTTCAATCATATTACCGATATCTAACATTTGCCTGTCCGGTTCCGTTGGCACGTACCGCCAATTAGCTGCGAATTTTGCCGACACAAAGCCCTAAATCAATCGATCATTCCGCGTTCACCGAGAAATTTCCAATTTCAGCCGCTGACAAAGAATATCTTTGTGTCCCATTTGTGTTCATTTCAATCAGCCTTGAAATTTGAATTCTAGGTTTTCGAAATTGTGTTGATAACAAAAAAATTTAGGTTTCGTTTCTTGCAATTGGTAAATCGACAGTTAGTTGGTATTTTGTATTATTACGCAGAGTACATTTTTATTTTACATTATTACACAGAGTTAATTAATTATCGTGCAGAGAGAATTCGAAAATTATTTGTTTAATGGATAAACATTGAATGTTAAATGAAATTTGACGTCACCTCGCTGCAGATGATCGACTTCAATTTTTTTTTTCAAATGGTTTAAACCTGTCGGCTCGAAACGTTTCCGCGGTATCCTCCGGCACAAATCTCGCGTACCCACAGGTGTACTTCCGGCTCGAACGTGCCATAACTTCGTACGCGTCCCGCGTTACGATACGTCGTTTTCCATCTCCCGATGGAATTTCCAAGTTTCGCGAGTGGAGGAAGTCACGCGACCAGGAAATTTCCAAGGGAAATATTTACTTTTGTATGCAACGGAGTCTTTGGGGGGAAATCTTGTGAAAGATTTAATTTTTAACATACCAGAAGGAGAGAAACGTTGGACAATTGAATAAGATTGTTCTTTATCGACCCTGATAAAATATCTTCTGATCCGCTGAATTTTTAATGTTCTGTTTCTGTTTATTGATTATATATACAATAATAAATGACATTCCAATTAAGAATCTCTGAGAATTTAGCAACAAACAAAATTACAAGAGACAAAAATTATTCGACAAAGAGAACGATGAGAATGTGACTTTCTCTCATTGTCTACCATTGAGGGTTTCAACCCTCTTCTGGGAATACGAAAGACAAAAATTGGGCAAAAATAGAAAACGATGAAAGTCATAACTTTAGTTGCCTTAGTCAGACAACCTCACCAGGCCCGGACACCGGAAGGATTGACAGATTGATAGCTCTTTCTTGATTCGGTGGGTGGTGGTGCATGGTGCGTTCTTAGTTGGTGGAGCGATTTGTCTGGTTAATTCCGATAACGAACGAGACTCTAGCCTGCTAAATAGACGTAACTTATGGTATCTCGAAGGCCCCCGGCTTCGGTCGGTGGGTTTTTACTACCAACGTACAGACAAATCTTCTTAGAGGAACAGGCGGCTTCTAGCCGCACGAGATTGAGCAATAACAGGTCTGTGATGCCCTTAGATGTTCTGGGCCGCACGCGCGCTACACTGAAGGAATCAGCGTGTTTTCCCTGGCCGAAAGGCCCGGGTAACCCGCTGAACCTCCTTCGTGCTAGGGATTGGGGCTTGCAATTATTCCCCATGAACGAGGAATTCCCAGTAAGCGCGAGTCATAAGCTCGCGTTGATTACGTCCCTGCCCTTTGTACACACCGCCCGTCGCTACTACCGATTGAATGATTTAGTGAGGTCTTCGGACTGGTGCGCGGCCAGTGCCTCGGCATTGCCGATGTTACCGGGAAGATGACCAAACTTGATCATTTAGAGGAAGTAAAAGTCGTCAACCGGTTTGTAACCTTTTTCTGCGAATATAATCCGCGCCTGCTGGAGTCACTGTCTTCAGACAGCCGCGCCGGAAGCGCGGTAGGACGAGCGTGCACTAGCCGGAGGCGAAGTTGGCCTAGATGCATCGGTTCCGAGTGAAACGGCACGTGAAACGGGAAGTGCGTTTTGACGCGGTGGCGGGGGCAGCTTGCATCGATAAAACGGAACCGAGCGACCCTCGGTGCGGCCTCGGTGCATACGTTCGCGAGATGTACCGGAAACACGCTGTCAGGAATTCGTTTCGATGCTCGATTCGGGAAGTTCGACGGGCCGTGCTTAATCGACCGAGGAATTTACTAATCTGTGCCACGTGTCCCTCGCGGTGTTTGATATTTGAAATTAGCTACGCGATTGAGTATAAATACGTCTTGGAGAAGCAATTTATTCACCCGTCGATTAATGTGTGATTAACATTTAATTTAGTAGCTGGATTGGGAAAATTCTTCGAGTGAAGAGCGAAGAATTCATAATTTGCTTTAATTTAATCTACGTTGACGCAAAATATGACTGAGTACGCTTTGACGAATTTTTTCATCCTTGTCCAAAATTTTGAATATCTTGAGGTATTTTTCAAATAGTTCGTCTATAATTCGTATTGGAGTGAATATTGAGAGCTGAATGTCAGAAGTTGCAAAATAATTTCTGACGCATTACAAACTGCTATTACATTTTCCTCGTTCCGAGATAATTCGTTTGTTGAGAATACATTCCAATCCATTTGTTTGGAATAACGAAGTAGTTATCTTCGGTCGTCTTGTACACGTCGTTTAACTCACGCGAAACTCGTTCGTTCATTTTCTTTAGCCTCTTTATTTTTACTTTTTCGCCAAACAACGAGTCGGTGCACACGAGTAATAATCTTATTGCACTATACTACGATAGATACGTATAGTGCTTATTTATTTTCAACGATTATTTTACAACTTCACACATGTTTTAACCTTTCTTTGACATTTTCGTCTTGAATTTCACAAAGTAATGTTCAAGTATCGTAACGTTTGTGCAAAGCCACTGTTGAAACTTGTACGAAAAATTCCGTGAATGTCCCGATAGTTAATTCATAACGTCAAATGTCAAAGTACTGTCAATTTTCTTATAGCACTTTATAACATCCTGTACACAGGAAGTCTTTTCAGCAAGCTTCTCATACAATATTGTAGATCTATCATTTATTCTTAAAAGATTTGTATCTTTAATATCAGATCAATCCCTTTTCGACAAAATATCCCATTAATGTGTCTAATTCCTATCATTCGCCAAATGATATACAAATCAGAAAATTAATAAAAATTCACTGGTGCATTCTTCTGCAAAACATCCGCAGCCTATCATTACCAATATAATCATTCGTTCATAAACTATATATCGCTTATTTTCAAAAGCTTTCTCCGAATCTATCGATCGTCCCTTTCTCAACTAACCGATCAAACGACATCCAGAAATGAAAAGAAGAAAAAATGACAAAAACTCCGTCCAACGTACCTATTCCCCGTGCAATTACATCTACTTAGATTCCCCCCCGCAATTTGCATAAACATCCGTAGCCTGTTAATCGCGCGTTCCCTCAACAAATCTCCAATTTGCCTTCCGTTCTCAGTTGTCGCCGTCGCGAGGGCCCCCTCGGGCGTACCAACGCGTTCCTCTTCCCCCGTAATCAGCATACAAAGTGTCTCTTTTGCAGAAGACACTCCGACTAGTCCCCGACGCGGTACGTAGTCGCAGCATCCATTTTAATCGAGCGAGAAGTAGCGAGAGCCCCGGCATCGGCGGCTCACCGTGTGTAGTTAGGTCTCGTTCAATATTTACAAACGGCAGGTTTATTCGTAGCGGCTGCACACACCTGGAGTCGCGTCGTGTTCTCACCTACGGGCGCGCAAGGCGTGCACCGGTGCACCATACGGTCGTGTACGTTGGTGCACCTGAGTGCACCGAGAGGTCAGGCATGCTCGCTGTTTCCGCGAGGCTCGCCCGGTGAAATATCACCACTGCAGTGTGGCCGCAGCAGCGGCTGTGTTGTTCCCCGCTTCTCGAAGGGCCGCGTGTCCTCCTATCGCCGATAGCCCAAGGAAAACTCGCGTATATCGCGGCGAGGGGATGCTCGACCATCGACCGGATGCTTTCCAACGCTTTACGACCCTTCTCGCGCGCTTTACTGCGTGCCCTTTCGCCTGACCTTATTTCTATCGAAAGCCTTTGCTTCTTTTCTTCCTCTCTCTCTCGTGCCTTGCGTACACGTCGTGCTGGATGTTGCTGAGAAAGTGCGTAGAAGAGTTAGGTTTCTGATATTGAGACGAAATGACAGTGGAAACGTAGTTGTCACATTGGTGGAAGGAACCAAGATTTTTCGATTTTCACATCGCCCGTGAGAAGATTGTTCAGTACACAATTTGAGGAATTAGTGTTTCTGGATGTAAAGATGGTAGACGATGGAGGGATCCGAAGAATTTTTCACGAGATACTCAAGAATAGACAGACATCAAGATCACACGTCCCATCTCTAATTAAAATGAAAAGACTTTGTAGTGAATTTTAAAATTACTCCGATCACCTCTGAAATCTTTATTCGTCAAAATTTTCTTCATCTGTCACAGAGTGAGATAAATTCGTCAGATTAAGTCCGAGCCTAAGATAAGACTGTTTGTACCTTAAGAAACAAGTCCAGAAGATTTTGTCATACTCTGTAAATACTTTTCGCCTTGTATATACAGGTTTTGTCTTTGTTTCTCTTTTTGAGTAAAGTCACGTATTCTTGGCGATCATTTGTCTCCCCGGGGGAGAGACGAGCTCCTTTATTAAGACAATGCGACTTTCATCGCGTCGTAATTTAGTCAGCTGGACGGGATTCGCCCTTTTACTGCTTCGTTATACTGGAACTCGCTAACAAACACTGTGTTTAATTATACGTGAATCGATTCCGGTGTGTTCGCGGAATTGTTTCTGCCAATGAATTGGGGTTAAATTATTGGAATTGGCCCTGATTTTGGTAGGTATAGCGGTGAGATAGGTGAATTAATCTCGAATAGTTTGTGACAAAGATTTTTAAAGGAATGGAGGGAGAAATTTTACTTGTCCACTAACTTTCGTCTTTATGGTATTGTGAGTTTCAATTAATTTTTTCAAACTAATAAATAAAGCTAAACAGATCTGATAATCGTTCCATTTAATAACTAGGCTGTGAGTGATCGTGTAAATTTTTGCGAAAAAGAATATAACTATAGATTTGTTTTACCCTCTTTCTTATAAACGCATCTATATCTACGTTTATTGACGAAATACAAGATGTAGCATATTTTTATAAACGTAGATAAGAAGATTTATTATTTAAATATTGTAACGAGTACCTTACTTTGAACCTTTTTACAAATTTTCGCGTCTTTAAATTCTCACAGACACGCAAATACACGTTTATAACGTTTTATAACGTAGCAATTTCAAAAAGTCCAACGAGATTCAGTAGAATATACACGTTTTGGTCAGCCATGCTTCCTAAGACACAACATACGTGTTAGAATACATCATGATGCAATCGGCCAGCAATTTTATCACTTTCACGATTAAACTTTATGGACAACAAACAACAAGATTATAAATATTTGTCGGTTCATCTATACAACAGCCATCTTTTCTTTCTAATATTTCGTCAATAGAAGAAATACAAGAATCACAACATACAACTTTTGTACGAACACATTCCAAAAAATTCATGCTTTCGTCTCAGCCTGTCTCCCGTTGTTCAAACTCGAAGAGGAAATTACTTATCGAATAACGGACGAAAGAAGAATCCCCATCGATTCATTCATCAACGAGGCTCGTTAATAAAGAGGCCCATGATCGACACGATGACGTGTTTGTCGCGAAAGGATGACGGTAAAGGCCCTGTGGCTGTGTCGCGTGGCGGTGAACGAAGAAATTATATTTAGAACGTTCGATAGAATCACCATGCCGGCAGGGTAATCGTTAATTGATGCGCGAAAATTCAACGACGCCTCGTGCGGATCGTCGTCGACGCGAGCCCGATCGCGCTGGGTTTCGTAACATTGGACGCGATTCGTCGCGTGTCGCGTAATCCTCTAACGATAAGAGACTTTTCTCGCCACCAAAGATTTCACTTTCTTTCGTGGCTCGTTGGAAACGACACGCTCTCGTTAGCGAATAGTTAATAGGAAAAATTCAGCGTGCGGTTTCGTCAGCTCCGATGCTCGATCGTTTTCTGCCTCATTCTCCCGTTTTAATCATTCTGTTAAGCGTTCGAACGAGCACGGGTCATTACGCGTGAAATTGAATCTCTTCGGCAATTATCGTGGACTGTAATTGGTGAAATTTTTCATCGTTCGAGTGGAGATCGAGGCTGACGGCTTCAATTTCTGTGCAATTCGATTTTTTTCTCGAAAAGAGATTTTTTTTGTCACATTCAACTGACACTTATTGCTCGTGAAAATATTTGGAAACTTGTAGACAGCTGTGTGTCTGTGTTATATGAAATTTGGATAGAAATTTCATTGGCATCGTGTTGTGAGACTCAATTATCACGATTATATCGGTCAAGTTATTGATCACTTTATTTAATTAAATTATAAAGCTGTGGCAAAGAGTTTTGCAGAGCCGGGATTGTCAAGTTTTCGTTTGACAATCGAGACGATTAACGTCATACATTTTCATATCAATTCCGTCATTTTGTGAATTTATTACTTCAAAGTTCTCTAAAAATTCGACAAGAGTCGTTTCAACCTGTACGCAGGTCAAACGCGAGACAAATTTCTGGCAATCAGCCTTTCTTCCTTACCCTCTGTTCCATGTACATACACAGCCAAGTGACAAATCGTTTTCTTCATTGGACGATTCAATTTGCCCCCGGGGGTGATTGATAGACGACTGTGAAAAACGAGGCAGGTCCCACCCTAAACATCATGCGAAAACAAACGGTTCAATCGATCGACGCGAGATTCGCGCGAACTCGCAATCAAACCGACGAACCGTTTCACACGATAGAAGAAATCGGAAACGATCGAAGAAATTCTCGGATAATTTCCGAGAAAATCTAAACCCAAAGTACAAAAAAGAAAAAAAAAAGTGGCAAGAGAGGGATAAAAAATCCGCGAGAGATGAAAATCGACGGAAATCAAAGCGTGTCGTTCGCGTCCGCGAAATCCTTTTATCCTTTTAACGCGATTAAATCGAAACGTTCTTACTCAGAGAGGCGGCTCTATAGTATAGCAAGCAGGGTATAGTAACCAGGCGTTAGAGGCCTGGCTCGGAGTCACGAGAATCGGTGGGAAGAGAGCTGCTGAATGAAGCCGGCTTCAGGGGTTGTTCCTGCAGTATTGATCGCCCCACCCTCGCACCACGGGACACATAGCATCCCTCCTTTCGTTTTCCACACTCTCCGCTACCACTCACCCACTCCATCGCCCGCTATAACTTTATCTTCCTCTCTTTCTCTCTGTCTCTCTCCTCTATCATTTACTGCCTTCCCCCCCCCCTCTCTCTCTCTCTTTTTCTCTCTATCTTATTTCAACACACCGTGTCCTACCCCCGTTATCCCCCTCTCTGTCACACTTTCGTACCATCTTCTCTCTCTTCTTCCCTCGCCGTTTTTGCGCCGCCTTTTCCTCCACCTGACTGACTGTTTCATCGTTTTGTCGCTCCTTCTCTCTCCCCTCTTCCCTCGTCACCCTCCTCCCCCCTCCTTTTACAGATACCTTCCGTACTCCCAGCCCCTCTCTGTCACTCCACTTACAACCTCTAGGAACGTGCAGGGGCAACTTGTACCGCGACCAACCCCCGCCGGCAAACAAGCTACCCCTCGGCAGCTCAGTGTCAAGGTTGGGTCAAGCTTGACTCGCGGACGAGGGTTGGAAACTGCTGGTTTGATTGCTGTCTCGGCATGAATAACCCGAGCGGCGACGAGCGTATTTGGGGAAATTGCTCGGTTTCCTGGATATTATGGCAGCTGGTATGCGAACGGGGCGAGGGGGCGGGCGGTACAACGGTCGGCTGCGGCCAGTTAGGCAGGACACAGGTGTAGGTTGCGTGAGCTCTCGGGGTTGTAACGCCGCCGGTCGAACAATGTTGCGGTCGGTCGGCCGGTATTCGGTAATTGTCGGTTTTCATTGAAACCGACCTACCCCCCGGGGATTATCCGAGGAGTCGGGTGTACAGGTCGGAGGTTAAAATTTGCACCGGGGAGAACGTCGATATTTCCGTTCCTCTCGCGGCCGCGGAGATAACGTCCGGAGTTACTATGATGGATCACGTCGAGAAAATCGAATTGAGGGGGAGGGGGGAATTGCGCGATATGGAAAAAGAATATGCAAGAAAATATTACTTGAGATTAGCGTGATGTGATCGTTGATTGCAGACGTATTCAGGTCTCGCGTCTTTGACATGTTTGATATTTTCGACGAGATATTTGATATGTTTGGAATGAAATTTGAAAACTCTTCGTTACACGCGAAAATCATATTCTTCGGGAAACTTTGTTCTTCGTATAAAATTACCTTTTGTATTTATTCTTTTTCGCTAGTGTTTAGTTGGAAAGTGTGAATGTTTGAAAACGTAAACTTTTGCATGGAGAATAATTTTCCGGTCACGTTCAATTAGGAATTAATTTTACACAATAAATTGCACGATATAATTTTTGCTGGAACTTCGAACGAAACAATTTCTCTCTGTGTTTTTCCTTTATCTGCTTGCGTAGAATAACCTTCTGTTTGCTAGTACAGCCTTTTGTCTAAGAATAGTATCTGGGAATTAATCAAATTCTCATTTACTTGGTAGATTTTCGAACACGAATTCCTCGGAAGCAAAACTTTGAACGACTTCTATAATTTCGTTCTGAATTTTTTTTATTCCCACATGTGAAACTTGCTTCACATCACTCGTTCTATCATATCTAAGAAGATACTTCTGATCGTTCGTTGAAAACTTGTATTTCAATTTCACAATTTAATACTTTGAACGATATATTACACCAAGGATAATTTTTAGAAAAATTATTGATTTGTTACAACATTTCTACCACAACTGACACCTGTTCCAAGTGAAATTACTTCCTCTTTTCAAATACTATCTTATCCAAAATCCTATTTTATTATCACGTTCATTGTTAAAAGAATCCATTTCACAAACCAAGAAACATTGAGTCGACCAAACGTTATTGCAACAAACTCTGAATGTATCAAGACGTGGAATCTTCCTCTCGAAAATTTACGTCAGAAAAGTTATTCCCGAGGCGAGCCAAAGCAAATTCCCTGAACGCGGCGATCTTTCAAGCTGAAAAAACATTTTCTCCATAATACCTCTTCTATCCTCCCTGGAGACCGAGTTTAATAACAGACCTAATCAAATAACCATAGCTCCGATTCACCAAGCTCGACGCAGAAGTTTCAAGCAGCCGAGATTCTGCAGGTCTATTTTCGAGCTGGCGAGAACTCGTGTAATTCGCGCGAGCGAGTAGAAAGGGGGACACTAGTGGAAGATCGTCGCCTCTTGAGGGTGATTTCTTCCGGAGAACATTGTACTTCTAGTAAGAACGGGTGAACGTACATTTAAGACTAGAAGCACCGAACGCGACAGGATAATAGGTTTCAGATTTCTTATTCTTGTAAATTATTTTAAGCATTTTCTTTGCTACAGTAATTATTGTTTATTTATTAGTCTCTTCTTTCTTGGTTGGATGAATTCGTGAAGGTCGGAGAAATATTCTACAAGCACAAGGAAAATATTCAATTTGATAGTAAAATTCTTAACGAATGTTTATATATATTTTTATCGAGTTTATACACATTTACGAGCATTTATTCAGAGTGATGCATGTACGAATATCTTTTTCCCCTATTTCTTCTGAAACGGAAAATTAAACGTGCACATGTATGTTGTAGAAACATTCTTTCTTCGTTTAAAAACAAGAATGACGATCTTTGTACAATTTTGTAATTTTAAAAACGTAATTGAAAAAGTGTACTCTGCACCAAGATACGTTTTTCAATCACTAAATATTTCACATATTTTTACATATTTCTTCTTGTCCGTTACCTTGTATCTATAGTATTTTCAAATCTATCGTAAATGCTACTCATTGAGCTCAATAAATAAACTTGTTCTAAGATGAACGTTGATACAATAATATCATTAAAAGCTAAATTGCTTACTTTACTAAACTTTAATTGTTTGCTAAATTATTTACTTTATTTATCATCAAACTTATTACCAAATTGTGCAAGAAAATTTGCAGAGTCACAGTAACTTGTGACTCGCAAAATTTCACCACTGTTGCAACATTATTGCACAAAAGAGCTCTGACAATACCGATCAATCTTCGAGTAGCAATCGTAAGCGTCTTCGTCTTGACGTTGGAGTCGTTCCGTGTCCTAACGGTTAATACAAACCAACCTTAATGCGAATCGATCGTTGCTAGCCGGTGGTATGAATTAAACACCGCGACCAGTCGATCCTCTCGCTCGTTGGCCGACGATCGATCCGCGACGAAGCACCGACTTTGCGTAGGTATGCATTTACCGCGAACCGGATGACTCCGAAATTTCTTCCGCCGGTAACAGGAGGCTTCCTAACGCTATTAGAACGTTAGCCGCGCGCCGGTTATGCCGCGGTTGTTCTAGAAAATCGACTTGTCACGGGGTGTCGGAGCTCACCCGCCGCCTCCATCGTCTCCAGATTAATATTCCACACGGAACGCTTTGAGTTTCTCCCCGATTTCGCTGATACCGACCGTTATTTATGCTACAAGATTGGCGAAGTTTCCTCTTTGACACTTTTAAACCTAACCTCACTTCTGTGGGTCTCGCGCCGCTTTCGTGCTGTAAATTCGTGGGGGGACAATGTACGAGAATTTGAAGAATTCTTCTCGTTTCAATTGCGATTAAATGTGAAACAGTAATTTCAATATCAAGTAGAAAGTGAAATACAAAGGAAATTGTACAAATTATATTTTGCGGTAATTGGATTTCGAAATTTTTGAAAGGAACAGTACAACGTGATTTGTAATTAGCATATAATTCAACGACAATTGAGGACAATGTACAGGATGATTCGCGTAACTTGCACACTTGCGCAAAATTTATTTAATACAAAAGTTGTGTGGTTTTAAGGGAGGGATAGCATGGTGTGTCAATTTTTTGCATCTCGAAATTTTCGAGGTCATCTTTATTTTTTTTGACTGGAGCATATATCGAAAGAATATTAAATTCCAAGTAAGAAAGTATCAAGCCACGTTGATTCTGAACCTAATGATTAAGAAGATATTTTACGATATTTACAATTTATCCAATATTTGTACATTTTAAGTTTTAAGAATTACTTTAGAACGTGACGGAAGTTTAAATTAGAATGTTAATGGATTAAAAATTAATGTGTCTTTGATTCCCAATAAAAAAAAAAAAAAAAGAAACGGAGAGTAAATACATTTACGGCTATACCGTGGATAGAAAATGCGATGTGCGATAAGACGACGTCGAGAACAAGGTACTCGTACGTGAGAAAAATGGAACGGAGAGTATGTACGTGAAAACTTAAGAAGACTACGTCGAAGAAATGCATGAAAAATTGGAGCAGCATCGTCGCGAGAGAAATTGTCCAAGTTGTGACGTGAAATTGTAATGTCGTTCAGCTACAACTTTTACTTCTGGTTATTAAGTATCACTTTTTTCTTCTTTTTATTTCTTCTCAAGCTTCATTTGCGAAGCTTTGACCTGTCTGAGCAAATTTCTTTGGAATTTTAAAGCATTCATTTTCATTTTCATTTACAATTTTGCAAGGTTCCTACGAGTCGTTAAAATTTTCTCGTAAGGATCGATTTTCTGAAAATTCGACCGGGCAAACGAACAATTCTTCGGCGTTTCAACTTTAGTCGACGTCCATGTGCAGCAAATATTGATAATTCGTTGCGCTAGTTCGTAATGCTATTTATGGATGTGTACGGTGGCACGGGGCATGCTAGTTCTTAACATCGTGAACTTCTTATTTGGTTTGACCTCTTAAGCAGCGAAATCGGAATTACCTCGTACTTTTTTCCCGCTTATCTTCACTGACAATGAAGTTCGTTTCGTAACAGAAGACCAGTTAAACATTACCTCTTATGAATACAATCGCTCTATCCTACGGTTCTCTTTTTAATTTCAAAATAAATTCCCTGTGTAGGAATAAATAAGAGATTATGTCCTTTTGTATCATTTTATCACTGAAAGTGATTTTAG
>KQ435748.1:391718-406174 GCA_001276565.1 Melipona quadrifasciata
CTCGAGTAGGAGTGGCGTTGTCTGGTACTTTTTCCATTTGTTTCCTATCGATTCAAATGTTTGCGTATCGGTAAAATTTTATGGCAAAAACGTCGTCTTCGTTACTTCTGGGCCTTTCAGTGAGACGAGTCGTCACTAGATGATAGGATAGAGAAGGAAGAGAAGGATTAGAATAAAAGGATTAGAATAAAGAGATGACGAGAAAGAATGAAAGATAAAAAGGAAGGAAGGAAGATTGAGAAAGCAAAGGAAATTATGAAGAGGAGGAAATTGATACTGAAGCACGGATTAACGTCGCTGTAACCTTACGCTTAAAGTAGTTTGCGGTATTAAATCTTCTTTATTTCACGATTAATCCATATTATTCTCATGAAATGAGGGATATAAAAAAATTCAGTCTCAAAAACATGAATTTTTGATTAATCTAGCTACTAGAAATAACATCATTATATACTAAATATAATAGTATTACTATAATTGGAGCGCTTTCATTAATAATAATTTTAACTCACAACTGCTCGGTATGTTTATATGATAAAACATATATATATATATGATAAAATATATGTTTATATGATAAATGAGAAAAAACGTGCGACTAGGTAATATTAAAGTATTATAAAATGATTCGAGAAAGTTAAGCGGGATGGTAAACACTCGTCAAATTATTCGCAAATACCTTGATTGCTCTCCCGATATAATTTAATATTAATTCGATGTTTTTGCAAGGGAACCGCGAAGAGCTATTCGACGTAGAAAAACGTTAATTCGATATTCGAGCATCCCTCCATAATGTATGCGGTCATGAAATGCGAAACCTAATTGAAGTACGATGGATATCTTATAAAGCATATAAAAAACGAAAGCGTACAAAAAACGAAATACTCCCTCGTAAGATATTCAAACAGTATCGTTTAATAGATCATTACGAAACATCAATTCACGCAAGAAGTACCGTTCTCTGTTCGAGACAACAACGTCACAACGATCCAGGCAGTATCGTACAATACATCTCCTCGCTACGTTATTTCGGGAATCGGTACCTGTCATTACGTATTCCGTCGTAAAATTCGAAACGCAAAGAAATAAGGCAGTCGTGAAAGATGTAAAAGATGTTACGATAGATGGAACGAGAACGTGACTTTCGCGTAACTTCTCTATCGTGTTCCTCTACCACTCTTCCGTGAACTATGTGCGCATTCCGTACGAACGTGCAAAATATTGTTCGCGCTTGTATTGTTTAATATCATTCTATAATACATCGAGTATCACGTCGATGGTGATTGACAAAATACTTTAACAGCGAATTATGAAACGGATTGGATTTTACGGTAAAAGAACGGATTTCATGTAACATTGCTCGTTAATGACATCTGATGCTTCGTATGTGAAACGAGCATTACGATCTCGTTGCGTTTTCTTTTTTAATGAAAAGCGACAAACGATTTATTTCATACTTCTTTCTTTTATCGAAGTCTTCCATGCGCGAAGGGATACTGTGATGTACGTGTTTACGTGTGTATAAACTGATGAAACTTCACCCATGCGCATCTTTCATTTTAAACATATTAATAAAAACAGATCCAATTCTTTCAATCAAATTCTTTCATTTAAAGAAATGTAGACAATATCGCGAGTATTAAAGGGATATTAACGTGGGATGAAATTGTATCCACGATAAGCTTCAAAACCTAAATACATGAGTTAGTTAATTCATAACCTAAACCTAACCTAAACCTAACCTAAACCTTACCTAAACTTTACCTAAACCAGAACCACCAACGCATCCACTTTTAATCCACACCTACGGTACATTTAAATCACATCTCGGGAAGGAAGAGACTTTAAAAATGTGCAGAGGCTAGAAAATCTGGCTAGAAAATCTGGCGTCGTTCGAACGATAACTAACAATAGGAACCACAGGGGGAGACGACAATATTTCACGAAAGTTGAAACGGTGTCTCGGAAGTTGTTCCCAGCCCGCCAAGGAGGACTACGGTCACGAGGGAGGAATTTCAATGGGGGTGTGTAAATCGCTGGCGACGAGTGGGCGGGTTTGCACGAGCCGGTGATGCCACGAACAAGAAGGGGGGCTGAACTTTCAAATTTCTTCCGGCGATAACAGTCGGTTTCCTGTCCTGAGATTATGACATTGCCACGCCGTGGAAAATCACTCCCCGTCGCTCCCGCCATCACGTGCAGATTTTATCAGGGGCGATAAACAGCGATAATGGCATTTCTCCCGCCTCGAATTCCATTAGTCACGCGTTAATATCAATCGATGTGAGGCCGCTTCACGGTCGTTCTACGTATCGAGCAGGGTATCGATCGTTTTCTGAAATAAATTTTCTGACAACGTTTAGATATGTATGTTTGGTCCGTTCTGTTTATATTTGGCACGAGGCAGGTATTCCGCGAAATCGAAATACGAAAAAGTGGAATTGGAAGTTTCGCGGTAATACGGTAAAAAGGTAGAGAAGAGAAAGAGCTATTTTGAAATTGAGCTCTGAACTGAATCTATCTTGTACAGAAATTCTCCTCCTTTGTTGAAAATTTGAAAATTGAAAATTGATATTCGGCGCAGAGTGATCGAAAGAGAGACTCCGGCTCGAAATTTGAGTATTGGCAGTTTCTTTTCAATAGAAACTCTTCGTTCGTTTCAAAATTACGACTTTGAAACAGTGAATCGAGATTCGTGTTCGTGATATCGAGAAACTTTCTGTGTGTGTGCATTAATTTCTAAACTCTAGAAAATTCTGTACTTTAATTAATCTCACGCAGCTGATCGCCTTTAGAAAATGACAGTTTGCAATTTAGAGATCTGATTGATCTCTATTTATTTTTTTTCCACAGCGTTGTTTCAAAAGCTGTCGATTTAGTTGTACACGAGAGGTTTCGGATCAAAAGATCGACTTAGCTTGATATTTGAATGGCACGGCAGGGTGAATATTAGAACATCGCCGCGATCTCCTCAGAGGCTCGAGTCTCCATTAATTTATGACATTCTATATCGATGCAGTTGCTAACTGGGAAATTCAGGTCGTGGCCCTCTTTATCTTCCATCGAGTCGCTTTGATTATTAGCAACCCCCACCCCTAACACTACGCCTGCTAATTGTATTTTCATAATCTTGAAAGTTGTCTCTTTGACACCAAGGAAACTTCAACGAATCGAGCAGCTCGCTTGGAGCTTTACTTCGTTCGTTTATGCATTACGTTATCAATTTGTCCACTTGTTTTCCAGAAACCCTAAATACGAAAGAAAATCATCAACATTTTTTCTATTTTTATGTCATGTCCAAAAATGTGTGTCATGTCGCACAGTGGAGGGAAAATTTAGCGAATTTTAATGGAAATTCAAGTTGCACGTAACGATATTCGATCATGGTAGTAGTCAAAGATCGAAACAGATAATCGAATGGAATACATATTAGACTTCTACACTTTTAGATTGATCTCAGACACCAAAATAAGATAGGAGCAATTCTCTATGCTCAAATATACAAACTGCAATATAGAATTCGTTGTAATATTTTGTACACCCTTAAGTTTAAATTTATAAAATTAATAAAATTTAGTTTAAAGTTGAAATTTGCATAAACGCTGTTCGATGGAATTTTAAAACACAGCGAGCCACTGTATGTCGCCATAAAGTTTCCCAATTTCAACAATTCGTACGTCTCGACACGCGTCCATCTCTAATTTAATCGCACAACGAATTCAGATCGACCCTGCGTGTTATTCTCTTTGCGTTTCAAACTGGATCATCGTTCGTGTGATCTTTTTGCCCAGGTCTGACAAAACGGATCCCAAAGGCATGGCCAGTAGCACGGAGGATTACGGGTCGGAATTACAGGAGCTGCAGTGGGGCGGCGGTAGCGGGTCGCACTTCCTGCGCAGCGGCACTCACTTCCTGAGAAGCGGCACCGGCGGTTGCTACGAAGCTGAGGATTTAGAGCCCACCAGCAGGCATCATGGTGGTCAGCACAGGGGATATTACAGCCCTCCGGGCACGAGTTACACGATCGTCGAGAGACCTCCGAGTGCTCCTCATCACCATTCTTCGCACACCACGCCGTACAGGCACAGGGGACACGCCACCGGAGGTTCTGGTGCCATATCGCCGGAACAGGTGCTTAGGTACGTCCTCGGTTTTACGGTTCTTGTGACTGATTTGTCCATCAACCTGTTAACCGACTCCTCCTTCAATCAGAAATTTTGGAACTAAATTGCGAATGAGAATTCAACAATATTAATTTGGTGTCTACGTTAGTAAATCAGTTCTTACAAGTGTAAGTAGATTTGTGGAAATTTTTCGTCGCTAGCTAATTTGAAATTGAATCGTCTTTATGAACTTTTAATTTTATGTTTGTAAAAAGTTTCTAACTGGTGCTTAGATGCGTTTTCCAATGCTCGGTTTTACAATTCTTGTAACAGATTTGTCCTCTTTCAATCAGAAATTTCGCAATTGAATTGAGGATGAAAATTTAACAATATTAATTTTGGTTTTTACGTTGATATCAGTTCTTGCGAGTGCAAATAGATTTGTGGAAATTTTACATCACACCGTCCTCATAAACTTTCAATTTTACAGAAATTTTTGCGTTAATAGAAATGGATGACCGTTTCTATAAATTATTATTAAATGTTGCAACGATTATTGGAAAAATTACGTTTATTCAAACGTAATTGAATGAATTAGGGAAGTGGTTTTATTCACAGTGTATCAGAGCGTAGAATTGATGGAATATTCGATCAGCCAATTAGGAAAGGAAAATAGATTCTGAATTGATCGGATAGTCTAAACAACTTGGAAATTCATTCAACAAGTTCAGCCACAAATCGCGTTTAATTTGAAATGAATCTAATCTCTAATCTCTCTGTAATCATGCGATCCTCGGTAAAATTTTGAAGTAACGACTCGTGTCTTTCATCACTGCTAAATCACTGAGAAGAAATTTGCAGAAAATAACGAGCGAAATTTCACCGCAGACTTTTTGGGAACGGTGTGTCGGAGCGTCGGCAGGGCGACAGAAGAACGCCGGCATCCTCGCCGGCGAGTGTTGCCGCGGTCCGGAGCACGCCCTCGTCGACGTCCCAGCAGCAACAGCAGTCGCAGCAGTCGCAGCAGTCGCAGCCGAATCCCGCGAATCCTCCGACGTCACCGAGCTCTCAGCCACTGAGTCTACAAGAGCTCACCGTAAGGACAATCACCATGACGAGAGATCCACCGGACTCTCACCATGGCTTTGGGATCTGCGTGAAGGGTGGCAAGGACGCAGGTGAGATCCGAAGTACCTTCAGGCTACCTCCATCGCCGTACTTCGCGCCTCAAGATCGAGGTATCTTTCGACAACTGTGACTTTCATTGCCGTTCGTTTCTCGCCATTCACGCCTCGTGGTGTCCGACGATTTTCGATTGCGAGTCGGATGAAGTCGAAAGTGAAAAGGAACTTTATTTCGAGTGAAATTTCAAGTCGTTTTCAAAGGAATCATTCCATTCCTGTTTTAGTCCTGTTATAGTCTTCTTCTTCGGTGTTCAAGCTATGGTATTTCCTCGATAATCTTCTACTTGCAAACAATTGAAAATAAAGTTAAATTGAATCTTGTAATTTGTGAGCGAGTAGTGGAGCACCTCTTTGGTTGCGGTTTTGAGAGATATTAAATAATCGTAATGTTTTGGATGAATTGAATTCAAACTACATCCAACAGCGAACATCAATTTCTCAAATATCGATTTAGATAACTCCAACTTGAATTTTAGATAAAAGTTTCACGATAATATTATTGAAAAATGACGATAAATTATATTTAACGATAGAGGATCGCAATCGATGTCTAGGTACCACGACGGTCGTTGCCGATCTTGTAGTAGATCTTCTCTAAGCAGACTCGTTGGCATATCACCGACACCCTGTGCTTCCTGTGCTTCAGCACAGCTGTCACGTGTATTTCATTTTCACCATTGTCGTTCCCGCGACGGATCTCAGTGTCAAATGAACGAGATAATTTCATCTATCACGATTTATGAGAGCAATAAAAAAACTCGCGTCTTTTGTGTATTAAATTAACCCTTTGAACCGTGTTCTTCTTATCTAGACGAACGTATCAAGTGAATGTTCTTTCTCATTGCTTTGTTATTTTTATTAACAATTACGTAAAAAGTATAAAAAACTCTTAAATTTCGGTTTAAAATTAATTTTGAAGTATTGCTATAAAAAATTGAGAGGGCATTCGATTTTATACTTTTATTCGACCAATCATTCGTAAAAACATGGAGTCTAAAAAGAATTTAAAAAGATTAAATCGTAATTTCGGGATGTTTCTGCATTTTGTGAATTTTCACACCTTTCTGTTTCTCGTGAATGTGTAAACATCCATATTCCAATGACGACGAATGAAAATTATAATTTTTTTTCTTTTTTGCCCGATCGCTGTGCAATATATACTAACGAAAAAAGAAAGAAATGGAAAACGAATTTTCAATTCTGTTAGTTCCCAGAATGGAAAATTGAATAAACGCTAACGCAGATGAAATTGTCGTTTGTGAATTATTAAATAGAATGGGTGTGGGGGATTCGATTTCAGTTCGATAGACAATCGTCGCGGGAATGAGAATCGGAAGACAGGGAATGGCGGGGAGGAAACATGTTTTCTATCATTAAGCGTCATTTCCATTCCAGCTACGGTCTCCAGAGGGAACGAACGCATTACATTCGGAACGCGTTTCGCCTCGATTTTCTCGCCTTATCGCGTTGTCGTTCTATCTTTTTTCTTTTTTTCCATTGTACGGGAAGAAAGTCACCATTCGTTCTCGCGATCGATGGACGGTACGATGTTGAAAAGGAAGAGAAATGTTAATTGAACAACCGACGCGGTTCTCCTATTTTCGTCGACGTCGACTGGCCTATGCTGGAGTTCTCTGGAAAACATGGAAGTTGTTGATTTAGAAAACCAAATCAGGCAAATGGCAATTGCGTTGAATTGAGAGGCAACTGTTCAATTAACGGGCAGAAAATATCTCTTCTTTCATTTTCGCTATCAAATGCAAAATTTGCCATCAAATGACTGTTCTTCCTTGCCAAATGAATGTGTTATGAAATAGAGATGAGATTAAATGGTATTAGATTGAGTAATTTTCATGTGCGAAATTTAACTTTGTTCTGCTGTTGATTTTTATTGTTAAAAGTTACTCTTCGTCAAACAAACATATATGCTTTAATTGAAAAGAATCAAAAAATAACTCCAAACTATCATTGCTACAGATTGTCAAGTCTTTAATGAATAGAAAAAAAAGCAAATTTACATCATGCGCGATATATTATATTATATTATATTACATATTACAAACCTACGTATTATATTACAGCGACTTACTATTATGTACGAAGTAAAAGCAATTACAGCGAGTAACATTCCACCATCGAACGCTAAGAGCCTGATCCTAAAATTCCTTTCGCTAATCAGGGAAAAAGGGAGTAATTAGCGTACGACGGTTGGCCACTTCAACCGAGAACGTAAGGCGCGAACACGTCTTCTCCATTTCGAATTATTTACAATGGAACGATCGTTCGACGGGGTAATTAGCGATACCAGCTAATTGACCGACGATACTCCGACCGTTTAATGACGCGTCTCTAATTGCCGCGCGGTCGTCGCGCGTATTTTTCCCCTGCCTGCCGGTGAAACCGATTAACCGGACGTATAATTGCGCGTGCTGTATCCACCGGTGTGTAATCAGTTCAAGGAATCGTATCGTTCGTTTCTGTTGGCTGCACGGGCATGCGAGGATTGTAAAAGGACGAGTAAAGAAAAGCGGAGTCTCGTCCGGAGCTTTATTCGAGCCGACCGCGACGCGCCGGAGTAATATGCGAGCAGTGCGCGCGTTTTAAATAGTTGGGATCGAACGCGGACGAGCCTCGGGCAACCGACATTCGTTAAATATTAATTACCGCGAGGAATGTTTAGTAATTCAGAGTTAAAAGGAGGATGGAATTTAGCCGGTTTATTTTTTCTATTTTTTTATAGCGTTTTAAGCGTTATCGGGGCTGGTAAATTTGCCGTACGGACGGAGAGGGTGGTTTGTTTCGTCGATATCGAGGATCGGCAGGGGAGAGTTAAAAAAGCACAACATATTGGTTTTTACGAAGCTTTGTACTCGGTAGGTACTTTAATGGAAAAGCAACAGAGAATTTATGAAAGGATAATATTAACCCTTTGTTGGCCGAATCGTTTCTTTCGAACGAAAGGCTGCCTCGTATATTTCGTTGCTTCTTAGGAGCTGGAGGTTGCGACGTTGCAAAGGGAAATTGTCGGAGTGTTTCAGTAATGAAAGATACGAAAAGAATTTTTGACAATCTCCTCTCACAATTGGCGTTGTTTCCTTGCACTTTATAAAGAAATTTCTTTCATTCGATAAAGTTTCCACTCGTAAATTAGAGAGAAGAGAAGGAAGAACGAACAAAAGAGAGAATATTACATCCTGGAAAGATTCTGGAAAGAAAGAAGTTAATTCGATAAAAATTCCCACATCCTCCATGTAATTCAATGAAATCAAGTAGTTCCAGACACGGAGCAGAGAGTAAAGTAAGAGCCGTCATTTAGAAAAGAACGAGATAAAACGTCAAATTATCGATTTCAGTGTGATCGAGAAAGGGAATATTAAAAAAAAAAAAAAAAAAATGGCACGCTCTGCTTGTAATCCGATGGAATCGAATTTTTATCGAAGCGAGGGAAGGAAGAACAGTCATTACGAAAGAAAATAAACGATAATACAGGATCTGCGAGCGAATTGGAATTCGAAGTTCGAAAGGGAGCTAAAAGAAGAATGGAAGAGAGAGAGAGAGAGAGAGAGAGGAGGAGATTGGCGTTTTCCAGAGAAGATCCTCGAGTACGCCAAAGATAAATAGAAATGTCCCCGTCTGGGATCCACGTTCCGCGGATGCCAGGAGCATCCCTGACATCGCGCCACGTCGTCCGAGTCCGGTTTCACGGTTTCGAGTCTCGTAAACTTCACGCTTGATCACGGCGTACTGCACACGCACCGTAAACGATCGCTTCATGCTTGGTCTTCGTCGAGATCTCGGGCGTGAAACCTCTTTTCTTCCCCTTGTTTCTTTTTCTTCTTTCTTTTTCTTTTTTTTTTGTTTTTGATTTTCTTCTGCACATCTCTTCTTCTTGCCGCGCGGGCTTGTGAATCATCGTGGATCCTGCGGGGACCAGAAACGACATCCGGGTGTCTCGTCGGAGCTTCTTCGAAAACTTTTTTAATTCAATTAGAAAGTTAGGAGATACTCTCGAAAAAAAGGAAAACGTTCGTTGACTTTTTAATCAGCGCATTCGCAGTCGAGAGTAAAAAATTCCTCGTCGTTTTCTCGTTCGTTCGTGAAACAGTGTTTGGAAAATTATCTCCGTTTTAATTAGATATTAAAAGATTTACGTTTAATTAGAAAATTCCGTTCGTTTGGGAAATTGTTCTAATTGGTAAATATCTCTTTTCCATTTTCCTTTGCGAATGTGTCGATTTTGTGCGTACAAATTAGGTTATCAATGTGGCTTAATACTTTTTTAATGTTCTTTCAATTTATGACGAAAAAATATATGGTTCGGAAAAAATTAACGACGACCTTGGAAATTTCGAAACCCACAAAAAATCGATACGCCACATTCTGCTTTCCTTAAAAATCGCACAACCTTTGCACTAAACAATTTTTCATTATAATTTAAAAGTTATTTCAGGCGTGAAGCATGTTAAATTTCGAAATTGCGGACCGTTCAATTTAACAAATTCCTGAACACGGAGGACACTCGAATTCCAAATGCGAATCATAAAATATTCGCAGTCAACATCGTAACTTGTTTAATCATTCATAAAGATTCTCTTCAGACGATTTATTTGAAAAATTCGCGGGTGCAAAACCGCGTTTGGGGAGATTTCGCGGCGGAGTATTCGGTATTCATGGAATTATTCATAGAATTATTATCTGCTCAGCAGAATAGAAGAATATATTAAACCAAAAAATCACAGACACAGACAGATCGGAAAGTTTTTCAGCGCTGTCTGCGAAGAGCAGCCTCGCTAGAGCACGAACGAACGAACGGACGAGAGAAAAAAAGTAGGACGTGGTCGAATGATCGATTGGTCATTTTTCGAAGAAACGACTCGGAGGCGAAACAACTTGGCGTCGTTTCGATCCGGTCGAAATCGAAATAAGCCAACTGGCGGTGTGTCTTTCTTGTTTTCTGTTTCGCTGTACCAGAAGCGCAGTCAGGTAACTCATCAACCATACGAACCAAAAGGCAGAGAGAATGTAAGGAAAACGAACCAAAAAAGAATGAGAGAGGGAGAGAGAGAGAGGGAGTGTGTATGTGTGTGTGTGTGTGTGAAAGAGTTCGAAAGAAAGAGAGAAAGAGGAACATTAGCATTACACAAAGCAAAAAGCAACGAAATCACTGGGAGATTGAAACCAACGACTCGAGATTTTAAAAGTAAGATTCATTTTCATTTTCAGTTTTGCAATTTTTACAAATTCCTCGAACGAGATTAATTTCAACCACAGACGAGGAATGCCATAAATTGTGTCTTCCGTGTTTCACGGAAGAATATACAGTTTTAAAGTTAAATGTATTATCAAGGAAAGGACTATAGAAACAAAAGTTCTTGTTTCCTTTCCGACTTTTTAGATAATTACGTGCTTCAGTAATCAGAAACAAGACTCGACACGACTGCACTGTGGATATTTGTGCAGTTTCATATTTTTACGAGGATTGTTTAAGAAACAGAGCCAAGACAGAAAATTATTCTAGCTATCAAACATTATAAAGAACGTTATACCTTTGCTATGTGCATTATCGCCAAGTTTTCCATAAACGCATAAAAATTCGCACGATAAAATTACCGCCGTAAAAATTGATTTATATCTCGACTCACATCGTCATTTTCCTTCTCGCGATTTTTCAATTTAATAACAGGGAAAAGCGTAAACTCTGACATATTAAACGAGGACGCGCGACGATGGGAGTCGACGAATATCTCAGCGAAGTTTTATACCGTTTTCAGGGACGATAGGAGGCGAGGAGAAAAAAAGAGAATTTCGAAACACCGATATAAATTACGTTAAGCTTGCCTTTATCACGCGGTGATTCGCGATTCTTTACAGACTGCAGCCGGACAATTTATATCCTCATCGGCCGACGATCGTTAATCGATATGATTTATATTCTCGGTGGCAGTCTTGCTCGATTAGTAACACACGGAGTTGCTGCCCCGTGTTGGACGTTCGTTACGGTCCGCGATCGCCGTTTGAGACGACAGGCTCGCTTAATCGAGCCTTGTACGCTACGCAACGTATCGCTTATCCGGATCGGGCGATTTATTGAGCTTTCTTTGATCTTCGTTCTTAGACGTCTTCGACCTCTTGCCTTATCAATCAAACATACGGACGGATATTCAGGCCTTGAGTTATTGTTTTTAATAGCTTGATCGATCAAGAAAATTAACCCTCTGTAGCATCGTTTCTTTGAATTCTAAAGTAGCACGATCGTTTTTCAAAAATTTTGGATTATACGATGAGTGTACTTATCAGAAATCTTCTTCTGAATTTGAACATCTACATTGGTCTTTGTTGTATATAAGAACGATTAAAATAAAGTTAAAATTGCCGTATGTATTAATTATAACGTAGAGCAATAGTGGTAAATATACTTACCAGCAATTTACCAAAGATTAAAAGTTCAAATTTTGAAAATTGTGTTATGTGTCCTCGTAGCTTTCTTTTTACTATTTTACTATTTTTCATCGATAAGATACATAAGAATTACAAGAATATCTCTTTTATAATAATTAAAGAATCAGTGGGAAAGAGAAGTTTTGGTATTTGTCAGAAAACTTATATTAATGACCAAAAATGTGAAACTCGCGTGTAAACGTGAAATTAATAACAGAGCTAGTAATAAAGAGGGGCGCATGTCAAAATTCACTAAAACTGACACATTTTACCTTTCTTCCCCCATAAAGTCTTCAATCATAAATTTTTCAAATTTTTCAGATTATAACAATTATGATTAACAATTCTTTTTTTCTGATAAATTCTGGTAATGGAGAGTCAAGTACGGACAGAAATATCTCTTTTCTTTCTCCCTTTGTTTTATACCCGGCGAGATACAGCGCGTTGCTCGTGGTTATTCCTTTAAATAAAAAAATAGACGCGATTTACTGGCTACCTAAATACAAAGCGACGTGTAATCCCGTGGCAAAGTATATCATTCTATTTCTTTGCGGTCTTTCCTTGCGGTCTGTATATTTCAAAATTGCGGAAATGCCCCTGGAAAATAGAACTTTGCAGGATATTCGTACAAAGAGCGGTCTCAGAGAGTAGTTTTGTAAATTAAAGTATTGAAAATTCTTTCTTTTAAAGCGTTGCTACCTCTGTTGCGACGATTAGGAAAATATTTATTTTCTTCCTTTTTAATTCTTCCTCGTAGAATTTACATTTTGCGAATATACTGGCGAGATTTATCGCGCGTAGGAAATTAAAATTTTCTTCGCGTTTAATGATCGTGCTTCGAAAAGGCAAAAGGTTGATAATGTCAGAGCCGTCGGCGTTTATCGATTAAATCAAAGTTTAATTCTTCTGTCGTAAAAATAACGAACATTTCGTCTTGCGAGACGCGAGAATATTTCATTGTCAATTGCGCTTCGAGATTAACCACAGTAATCAAAAATACGTACCGCAAAAAAAAAAAAAAAATAATTGATTCACGATTCCATTATAATTCGTCGCGTTTTAAATTTTTAGCAGCTACCTCAATTTTTCAATCTCTCTCGCGGGACAAAAATATTTCTTTTTCTCGAGCAAGTCTACTTCAAGCTTTAATCGTTGTTTTAAAAATTTCTTTGAAATTAATTTAAGATTATTTGCCGTGCTACAATTCAAGGCATTTGCCTTGAATCTTGTTAAATAATAAAAATCAAACTGAACGACAGACCAATAATGTTAAATTTTCAACTCACTGCCTCTCCACTGTACGATCGTTGATCATGTAATCGACTCAGTTGTCGTGATCGATCGATCGAATTATGCCGCGCACAGGTCGTTTCGATGGGTCGCGAAACCCATTACAAGTACAGTTTCCTGTATCGTTCCGAATTTCGCGGCCGTTCCAATCTCCCCGTGGTTTTCGAGTATTCATACTCGCGTATTCACGCTCACATGGACACACACGCATACACACATTGAGTAACGATCGATGTCGCATGAAAGTGTAATGCGCAGATCGGCCGAGCTTGGGACTAGAGGGCGACCAGTGGCACGAGAGAAAGGAAGCCAATGATAAAACGGAAAGGAAGAGCCGGAATTTTCGGCTCAACGATAAATACTTTTCCTTCTCCGTCGATCTCAAATCGTGCAATCGTCGAAGTAATCTAAAACCGTCGCGCTTTACGTGACATGCGAAGACTAAAATTTTTATAGTGATTGGGTGGGTATTACGTGGTTCCGGTGGACGTGAACAAAGGCGAACAGAGAAGATAATTTGCTTTCGACAATTTGTTTTCCTCCGTTTGAGAAAATGTTCGCCGTGGTTGTGTAGGTGGTAATAGAATTGATCTACGTCCCTCGGAATGGGTATCTCCGTTCTTTTTCTCTAGATGAATTTTTGAATGATAGTGAAGTGAATAGAGTTGGGAGGATTGATTCTGATAATATAATAATCCAAATTTTACTTTAATTTGAGAATAATTAATCACGACACGTTGCAAACTCGTCGATTAAAGTTGTGTTCCTGATCGTTAGGTGCTGGATCATTAGATGGAAATCAAAACTGAGACTCGAGGCAAAGATTCTTCTCGTCTAATTCCAAATTCAGATGTTTCGAATATATACTTTATATCTTCTCGTGTATTCCACGCGTTCCTTAAATTAATTCTTTAATTAATTCTATTCTCTGTTACGGCACACTTTCACAATTTAAAACATTTTAAAAAATGTTTTATGATACAGTAAACTCTGTCTTGAAAAACTGCAACGGACCGACTTACACGATGTGATCAATATTTGCACAAAGTGTTCATGATAATAAATCCAGTTAGTGGCTCGATCAAATCGAAAAGTGGTTAAGTAGATGATTTGTTCCGAATAGCCTGATTCTTTCGGTTAATCCGACTTGTTTCGAACAGTATGATTTCTGACCCATCCAAGAAATCGATCAGTCCCTCGATATTTCGGGGCTCAATCGGAAAAAGTTGGACAAATTCGGCTAAATTTCCAAAAATTTAATTCGGCATAAAATTTTGAATTTGTAATATAATATAAAATGTACGGATATAATTCTAAGTTTTACTTTTGTTCAAAATTTGAGACTGCATCCTATTGACATTACTAATAGATTTGTTCCTTTTTTAAAAATATTAGTACTAATTATTATTATTACCATTATATTATTAATATTATGATAATA
>KQ435748.1:409486-432767 GCA_001276565.1 Melipona quadrifasciata
AATATTTTAATATTTCGTTCTTTTGGTGACACGATGCGCCAGATATCTAGATTCCAGATACGAATTCACGTTCGTTTTTATGACACCGTGAATAAAAGTTCCGAGGCATTAACGAGGCTTTAACGACGGTCGTTTCTATCGGGATCGGCGATTTAAATTCATTCAGACATCGGCGTGAAAATTTAACGATACACGTCGAAGATTCCGATTATAATATATATATATGTACGTTATTCAAACTATATATTGATTCAAGTATATTGCAGAGAGTGGCGAATAGGAATTATTCACGACTTCAATTTATGTTACATTATGAAACGTTTCGCTTCTACATCTGTTTTTGTACGGCTTAAAGTATAAATTTCGAAGAATTATAAATGACTGTTGAATTTTCATATCCGCGATTAATTTCAATTAAATTACTTTGACTTGGCATATAAAAAGAAGTTGTATAAAAATTTTGATTTGACATTGAAATTGAATTCCAATAATGAAATACAAATTGCTTTATTCATTGAATGTTAGAGTAGCAACAATTTGAATATATATCATCGATAATTGTTTCACGCGCGTATTGTCGTTCAGAATGTTAACCCGTGTTCAGTTTGATTTGAACAACTGACAAAAGAAAGTTTCGTCGCGTCGCGTGACAAAGAGCGAAGACAGATTTACGACGTGCCCCGCGATTTTAGATGCCGCGTTAATGAGCTAATTAACACGGTTTTGCTTGGCATTCAATTAAAATGATACAGAAGATAGCGTAAACGCCGAGCACAGTTTGATCGCTATTAAGTTGAAGCTAATTTGTGTAATGTATAATGCATCGGAACGTACGTGGCGTAGAACCTCATCAACCATGGTACAGTTACTTGGTACTTTTGCCTAATTAGTTCAGGCTAACGAGGATCCCCGTAGCAGTATTTTTCTACGTGCATATGGAATAGGGGGAAACCGTATTCCGGATTAATTTTTTCCCATTGCAATTTCGTCATTGAACGTATTTCCTTCGTCGAAACTTCTTCGAAAATATTTCAAATCCAACTTACGGCATATTCTTGATACCGGTTGATAATATTTTGAGCAAAGAATACGCGAATGTGCGATTAAACTGAACGAATATTTAATAAATCGTGAGACGTAAGAGGTTGATGGATCGTTTCTTCGCACGCACTATCGGAAAAATTCAGAATTCAGAGAATTTATTCTCCGCGTTATTTCGATTTTCTTTTCCGTATTTACTCTGTGTGATTCTTTTTCAACGATTCTCTCAAAGTTGCTCTTTATTAGAGCATGATAGGAGTAACATGTCACTCTGTCAAACTTGTAAGTCTTCTTCGCTATTCTTCTCGTGCTTGACATAATAGAGTCGTTTGTAGCGATTCCTCGATTATCTTCGACAGTGTACTTTAAATACACCATTTTCGAAATTAGAAATTAAACTGAAGTAACTTCAACAATTATCGTTCCCAAAAAATCGGCTGTTTCCGCAACAAACCGGTCAGTAAACTCGGCGAAACAAGCGTTTACGTTCTCTTATTCCAGCGACCGCTAGGTACTTCTTTTAAGAGACCCAGAACGTTGCAGAAAGAAATGGTTCATAGAACAATTTGCGCGAGCAAGGAACCGTTCGAACGAGCTGGACGTTCAGAGATTTCGTTCGCCAGAAATTCACCATCATTCAAAGAAATATATCAAACAATATCGCTGTTCGACCATGAAAAACATTCCTCTTAAGAGACATTTCAATCGAACATGTGTCAAACATAGTGCGTCTGACTAACATTTCACTGACTATTCTAGTTGCACGAGCTCGAAAAGTATCATATATATTTACCCACGAATTACGTTCGATGTATTCACCAAACTAGCCACTACAGTGTCAACTTCTTTTCTGCGGAAATAACGAAAAATGATTAACTTAATCGGCACACACAGTTGAGTGTGCGTCTTTGTGCGTATCGCTGAAAAAGCGCAGAAACCGCAGGAAGTGGAATATTCTGCAGCAAGTAGGCAAATGAGAGAAAAAGAGAGAAAAAGGGGAAAGTCGAAACGAAGGAGCACGCGATCTCTTTTCTCATTTCCCCCTTTTCCCGGTGGTTAAAATTTAGATCGGAGTGGGCGATCTTTGTCGCCGGTATTTCCGCAGAAAAATCGTTCTGCATGCCCCCTCCATTCGCGCGAGATACGAGAGAACACGCACCGGCACAAAATCGTAATCTCTGTTTCTCAAGCCTCAAGTCTCACTGTTCTGCATCCGCATTTTACTAACCCCCCCCCCCCTACGTTCTCCTCTCGTTTTCTTTTCTACACCAATATTTTTCTTTCATTCCTCCCTTCCGGTTTCCCTATTTCCATCTTCGAAGCTCTCTTTAGTTAAAATGTCCTGTCTGTCTATTTCCAAAATGAGAAAGATCGTAGTTATCCTTTTTGCTTTAGTTTCTTTCTTTTTGGATCGAAATTAAAATATTTGGCAAAGATGGGACAAAGTTTGATTTTTATGTTCGCGAAATTCTGAGTTCTCAAACTCTCCGAACATTTCAATAGTAAAAATAGTCAACTTTCTAATTTGCAAGAGTTAACCGATTTGCACAAACTCAATTAAGTTATCATGAATTAAATTAAATGAAGTGGAATAAATTCGCATTGTCGCAACATTCTCTCGTGTTATCGCATGTGGGTTCCAAGAGTTTTGGATCACAAAAATAGCACGAGCCTCCAAATTTCGAGAGATATCCAGGACACAGCGTTTCACGTCTGACATTTCAGTCGTTATTTTGCATAAAATACATTATAATCTTAATTTTACTTAAGAAAACAAATGTTAAATATTATTTGAGATAATGAAAGACGCGATGAACTTGAAAATATCTCAACAAGAGGAAAAGAGAAAAGAAGTGCGAGACAGGACATTTCAGCTAAGTATCCTGCTCTTATGTTACTATTTCATTTATCAACACAAGAACCTAATCCGATTTTCTACTCATGGCGTTTCCATGAAAAGCCTGAAGGAGGTATAACTCGTTGGCAGTGGCTGCGAACAAAAAATGGGAGCTTTACGTCGTCACGTTCGAGAACGGCCCACCCCCTTGCATTTTAATGGATCAATTTCCCCCGGTCTCGATTTATGGAGTCTCGAAAAGCGGCTTGCGATACGACCGCTCGAGGAAATTATGGCTACGTCTCGGTGAAATCGCGATTGAAACGCTTCGAGAACTTTTTCTTTCGCTCTCTTCGATTGCCACCGGAATCGTTTCCAAAGAAACTTTTTTTTTTTTTTGTTAATTATAGTAGCTGACCTTCGTGCCAGCAACTCGCGAATTTAAGTCTTTGTAATTGGCGATCTTTGGAATTTTGAAACTTTGAAATCTCGAGGTTCCAATGTTTTACGGAATTTTGCGGAATTGGAATTTTTGGCAAGAAGTTTTTGGCGAGAAATTTAGAGCGAATGATTTCTGAAACACAAAAGTCACGTATTGCTTCAATCGTCAACTGTCCAACAGATTACGACCTAATTACAAATACGCGCAGTTTGTTTCGTTGCAAATTTCTCAGAAACTCCGTTCCATTGCGTTCGCACGCAAGGATTACCTCGATCAATTACTATTTCTGCATAAATGTTCAATTTATTACTTTACGGTTACACAAACACACAAATTTGCCGTTAACGTAAGCGCTAAATTCGAGCCGATGTGTAATCGATTGAAAATGCACAGTCCGCTATAATCATGCTCCACGATTGTTTCCATTTTTGATAAAGCGCGAACAAAATCGAGAGAGAGAAAGAGAACGCGAGATAGAGCCACAATTTTCACGCCACTCTCTTTTCCATCTACTCTTCGAGCAATATCGAGGAACAATTTATTTAAGTGCTCCCGTTTTTAAACGCCGCTGCGTGTCCGTCGAATTCCTCCCGCAGTGCATTTCGAGTACAAACGTACTCAGAGAGAGAAAAAAAAAAAAAGAAAAAAAAAGAAAAAAAGGTTTGGAAAGATGCGCCCTGGGTGGAAGGTTTTAGCGTGCACTGGTTGTGGACCAGTCGCCAGGCAGCTTCCGGCCTGATGGAAAGTCTGTGAATTGTTCTCAGGGGTGGGTGTCTACATATCGAGGGTGGAGGAGGGTTCGGTGGCCGAACGCGCTGGACTCAGGCCAGGAGACACCATCTTGGAGGTGAACGGCACACCCTTCCGGGCAGTGACCCACGAGGAGGCCCTCAAAGTGAGTTTCTACTTTCATTTTCCGAATCAGAAACATCTCGGCCACTCGCGTAACGATAAACCATACACGCACGCGAGCCACGCGTGTTTCAGATTTGATTTTCACGTGTCTCGATAGGTCTTTGGTTTCGTTTGAAAGTCTGTGTTGTATATTTAATAATGGCATTCGATATTTGTTTCCATTTTTTTTTTTTTTTTTGCGATGAAATTGAAATTTGACCACTGCGATTTAATTTCAGAAAATTTCTTTGCTGACACATATGGCACGCTCGATATTTCAAATTTCGTGAAACGAAATTGTACAATATGAAAGTTGGCCTTATTTTAAAGCTTAGAGACTTTTACTTTAACAATCTTGAGTTCTTTTCTTCCAAGGAGGGTTTTGCACTATGCAGCAAGTGGGAAAAAAAGGGTACTTTTGTCGTCAAAAATTCTGAAAATTTAAACAGTGGAAAGTGTTCTTTTCGTGATTGTGTCATAATCCTCAAGATCGAAGTCTTTCCTTTGTATTAATTTTTTGAATCTTGAATATTAGAGTTAAATGACGAAAAATCAGAAAAATCCCAATATTTTATCATTTAATTCTGTTTAAAATTCAATAAAGTATCGTGCAACGAGTTTCAAGAGAAAACTTCAGTCTTCGAGACAATGGCAGATTCAGTCATGAAAAGAACTCTTTGATGTTTCCAGAGGCACTTGAATTTCAAAAACAAAAATATCCTTGTTCTTTCACTTGCTACACCATGGTAAAAACATGTTCGAAAAAAACTAACGTAAACTCCGCTGTCAAAGCGGAGACTTTATACTTTAAAATAAAGCCAATTGCATTATTATACCAATTTAATTTACTAATTGAGTTTTCATCAAGTGTACCAATTATCGAGATAAAGAGTTTCTAAAATTCTGAATTTCAAGAAAAGAATCCCTGCATAGTTTAGGTTGAATTAAATTGAATTCCACTCTGGCCGTAAACATTTGTCAATCATAAACATCGCGATAAATGGTTAGTTAATGCAAATTCTTCGTTTTTTCAAATTATAGATTTTAGTTGAATAATAAGCAAGGATTATCGCGTATGAATCGACAGTGTATCCGAAGTTCGCGAATTTTGGAACGTTTCTCTAAACACGATTCGTTGGCTACGTGCCTGATCACGGCTAAAAATCAGTGTTAAATCATCCTGGCCATTGGTGCGCAATCGATCGCGGTCGTTTTGTATTTATGAGTGACCTTAAGAGCTGCCATCGATCGCAAATACCAGTCAGGCTCTCAGCTGAATTATATGGGGTGGGGCAGATGATTTCCTTCGATAAGTGTTATCTGACGAACAGCTCGAGCGCTTCTCAGCTTTAAATCAAACCGCATTTTATTTTCATCTTCCTTTTCCTTTTTTCATTTCCACCGCTATCGATTGCTTGTATTTTCGTAATAATTCGTACAGTCGCTATATTTGAGCAAAGAAGAGGTCCGAGTGTCAAATTTACGAAAAAGTTTCCCCAAAAATAACAGAACAAAACAAGCCACGGTTCTACTCATATCGTAAAAATAATTAAAACACTATTACGTGTAATAATAAAATTTATTCGTTTCACTTGAATTCTTCAATAAATCTTAATTTCAATCGATAGCGAGTACAAAGGAGATAGATACTTGGCCCCGAAATGTATCACAATTTAGAGATTCTACGTTCAAATTGAAGAAACGTAAACAGACAGTAGAAATGTACCGAAAGTAACAGACAGATGGAAGAAACTTGGAAGTTTCGTCTTGTCTGAGTTGATTTCGATTGATGTCGAAGGGTGCTTCGCACGGTGTAGTAGGGGCGGATATCTTTGATCTTCATTCTCAATTATTCAAAGTGTTCTTCGTCACTTATCATTTACAAGTCCCGCGTGTTCCCACGCCGCCTCTTTCGAGGACCATTCTCTCGCTTCACTTGCATAATTTCAAATTTCATCACTGGCGAAAATGACACGAAAAGTATGGAAAAATATGTTTTTCAGAACGAGCCAAATTTATAAATACAATATCTTTTTTTCAACGACTACAATTAATTGTAATTAACTCTCTCGTCAATTAGACTTCTTTTGCAGTTCATTTTTTCTCCGAGAATCTTCTTCAACAAACTTATCGGAGAAATCACGTTTTTCCGGCGATTGCATCGCGAACGCGCGACATTTTTCGTCACTTTGAATCGAAAACTGAAACTCCGAGCTGGGAACTTCGACTTTCAAATCCACCCCCGGTTGAAAAGTGAACGCCTTTCACCCTGCACTTCTGCCGACGAGTGCAAAAATTTCGCGTTATTTAATTTAACTTGGTAGCTCGACCCGCCGAGATTACGGACGAGCACGGTGTTACAGCAAAACTTTCAACAATATTACCGTGTTTTACGAACGAGGTTAGCCTGACCCAACGATTATCTTGAAACGTCCCTTAAACAATTTAAACAGCAATTTTCTAGAAACTCTTCTTCCACGAAACGCGGACCACTGAAACAATGATAGAAACTTCCAAGAACTCCCGATCGTTTCCTAGGAGCCACGTAGGATCGTGGAAAATTATTAGTTTGCGGTTTGTAATTTTTCAAAAGAAGAAGAATAGATCTTTCAAGTGTCAATTTTTATTAATTAGCCTTTAGTTCAAAATTCTTTTTCATTACTTGATACTGACGCGAATGTATCAAATCAATCTTAGCTTGCGTGAAGAATGTATCCAAATATTTTGAATATTTCAAGAGAAATGAAGCTGGGATCCAACATTCGGAGGTATTAGATAGAATTCGCCAAGATTCCGTCTTCCCCTTGAAACGCGAATGAACCATTAACCGGCTAAATCGCGGGATAATCGAAGTAGAACGTTGGCTGAGCTTCTGAAAAATACGTATCTAAGGGGAGAGACACAGGTTCGATCAATGGCTTTGTGTTCGATGGACCGCGAAATCTCTCTCTTTCTCCTTCCGTTCGCTCTCTCTCTCTCTGTTCGTCGTGGAGGCCTGAAATTACGCGGTGTCGAGCATGAAAAAATGAGAGAAACGGGCGAGAAGAGGAGAGGACGAGCACTATCGACTGGCCGGATGGAAAAGAAGCGTCGCTCGGAGCCACGCCACGAGTAATCTCTGGTGTAAACGCTTCTGATGGGTATCTGGATCCGGTGGCTCGTCATACTCTCATAGTAGCTCGGAAGTTTCTAGACAAAAGCCTGTCGACAATGGGCCATCAGGGTATCAGAACTGGCTCGGTGAAGAGGCACGTAGCTCTCAGTGAAAACCGCCTCGGAATTTCGAATACACGACCGGCGAAGTTTCTCCTATCTTCCGTCGATGCCGCTCCCCCGTAGCTCTCCGCTGCTTCCCGACAATAAAAATAATATATTCGACCCTGTTTCAGGGTTACAGGCATCTTCACCCTCGAGAGCGGCTCGCTCGGAAGTGGAGGATTATGTATTCAGATTATTTTCTAGCCTCGGTCGATATTTCTTCGTTGTTGCTCCTTAACGAGTGCGGAACTAGTACTTTCTTGGTACGGCAGTTTCGAATAGTGGGTGGTCTTAATTAATTTCGTTGCTAGGATTAGCGTGAATTTTAATTGACGAGCAAGGTATTGAATAGGAGGGAAAGTTAACAACGAAAGATAGTAAGATATATCAATTTTAAATTTTCTTTTATCCGTTACTACAGCAGATGTTTCTTGTTAGTTTATCAACTCTATTTTTTAAATATAAAATATCTCGAGTGTCCTCCAAACGCTCGGAAACTGTCCCTTTTCCAAATAACGACGAAGGACGTCGTCGCGTGGCTCGCGATACGAAGAGTTTCCCGACGTGAAAGGGAATAAACGCGTACAAGGGAGATTTATTAATTAGTGGAAAGGTGGCGCAACCTTGACCTAGGTGACTCCAGGAAATTGGAGGAGCCGCGACTCCTGAATGATCGCGATAGGTAAAATGGTTGACCCAGTTCGACAATCCACGGATTAAGTTTCCGGTGTGTTCGTACCGCCCGTACTGTGGATAACAGTGTCATCTATTCGTTCCCGTGATCAAAACGAAGTTTCGTTGATTCAAGGTCCACCTATCGAGCTCCAATTTCCAGCATCCTGTACCCTCTTATTGCTCAAACTCCCGCGTCGGTTTGCACGTCGTTGTACAAACAATTTCACTCTGGAATTTGAATACGGTTGTAGCTAGGCACGGCGCGAGGACTCGAAAATTTCGGGATCGGCTCGGGTTCCCGAAAATACTTGATAATACGAGATTGCCCGGATTCCCGAGAATTCGAGAGATATTCAAGAAAGCCGGTGGAGAAGTCTGAAAAGCCGAGTGACATTTTCTTTTTCAAATATTAAATTGTTGACGTTGTATCTTTCTTTAAAAAGAGGAAGAGTTTCGACAACCCGATTTTCCCGAATTCTGAGATACTTTCGGGACTATTTCTGCTTCGATCGTCGGGTTCGCGACATTTTTGGGTTCTCGCACATCCCTGGCTGTAGCCTTTCCTTGTGTGCGTTTGTGATTGATGAACTCCTTTCACTGTGACACTCTCGCAGATGAGAATTTGTCGGTATCGTAAAGTATTGTTTTTCCAAGAACATCATAAAACGTGTTCCTAGCATTATTTCTCAGTATTTGGTTCCTGCTAGTAATTTATCAATTAATAAATTTATTAAGTTTCTACTATCTATTTTTCAATTCTATTTTTCCTATTATTAACAATTGATAGGAATTAAATTTTTTCCACGATTCAAAAAAATATCTAAAAGATATTGGAAGTACAATTTACGTACTGTACATGTGATTAATTATACCACAATCTGTAAAAAATGGTTCGATTATACTCGCAGAAACATGAAGTAGGCACAAACATTCTTCGTCGTGTGTTAAATATTTTCTTCTTTAATGGTAAGAATTTTAGACAAGTTTGAAAGACGATACTTTTTCATTTATGCTCATAAAAGTACAAAATTGCACGAACGTAACAACGCAAAATCTCTCTTTTAACAACACAAAATCCCCAACTTGTTCGGGGGTATTATTTCACTACGTTTCTTTAACTTCCATAAAATCTTATCCTCCCGATTTCTAATTCAACAAAGAGTTTCAGCAGCTTAAAACAAGTCCGAAATCGTACAAAATATTTCAAGAAGAAAGGATCTCTCGATGAAATTTAACATCGCGAACGGAGGAACGAATTGTTTGCCGTTTCGAAAGCTTGTCTCCCGGAGACCGACATCCGGCTCCGGTCTGCTTCTTGTCTGACATCGATCGAACATACACGCTCGAACGAGCCGCGGATTAAATTGCAGCGGCTTGTCGTAAAGCGTAACGGTGGCTTGTTATTTCGCAATGGCTAATAGGCGCAGCGGCCGGCAAGAAGCACGGGATGGCGCGCGCAAAAGTTGGCCGGATTTATGGCGCGTTTTTCCGCCGTGTTCATTAGGGCCACGTGAAATTTAGAATCCGCCGGCAGAAACTTTCGAACTGCACTACGGATGTAATGGTCTTTTTGGGGAATTACCATGCCATTAAACGGAGCCGCTTTATAATGCTGTTCAGACACGGCTCACTGAAATCTCGTCGACAGACAGAGCTTGTGACGCGATGGCGCTCTTGCGAGAAACTTTTCCCCCCGGCAAGAATGCGAGATGTTTCATTTCTGTGTCTTTTAATACTCACTGCAGATTCTACGCGCTTATTGTTGGAACGAGGTTAGCAAATAACACACGCGACATACCATTTTCGTGCATCGTTTCCTGTATTGCAAAACATACGAAATTGGTTTCCATAAAATTTCTTGTGATTCTGTAATATTTTAGTTGGACGTATAATTTGAAATTGGAAAGTGTTGGAAAATAGATTTTTGGATACTTAATTCTTAAACGAGTATGATTATTATTTATTACTATTACATGCTGCGTGATATTTAAAAATAAGCTCTCTAAGTTCGAAATGGAAATTTGCATTTTCGCTTCAGAATTTTTGCTAATACCGCAGTTACCAATCTCTAACATGTACTTAAATGAATATTGATGTAACTAAAACGATAGGTTAAAAATAAATAGACATCTAGAATGATATTTTTATTTCTGTAACGATGAACACAAATTTTGTTAAAAGTATCCGCCGATACTTTTTAGTGATTTACGAAGAAATCTGAAGTTTGCGAAAACATTGAAAATGTATTAGTTGGATATTTGGTTATAAAAGAAAATGTGCCAATATTAAGCAAGAAAGAATGATCAATCATGCTGGTATTAACTTGAAATATCACAACTAATCTCGCTTTATTGTCTCGCGACCTTTTCTCGCTTGTGAGACTACGGCGCCAGTAGAAGAGTTTGTCAAAGGTCAGACAGTAGCTTGATGTCGCCACGCTTTTAAGGGATCAACTTTATTCGATTATCAATTGAGTTTATTGTTAATTTAGCAAACCAATTTGAGATCTGCTCTTCGTGCACATTTTCTAAATCTTATCAATTATGTACCAATTTTGGAGCTGTTGCAACAAGACACGTTCTCTTATTATTTCTCACAAGAGTCTGAACATTCATCTACTGCCAATTAACGAAAGTAAACTGCGTCAACTGCCAGACAGCAGTTCCCATAAATCTTAATTTTAGCATCACGTACAAATGTTAAGCCGAGAAATGATTCAATCGACGCGTTACGCCTTTCATCTTCTCCCTTCTAAAATCCATCTCAATCGTTCAAGAATCAAGCTTCCCAAGCTTCTTCCCAAGAGGGAAAAGAAAGAGGAACGAGTTCATGGTTTCCGTTCACGCACGCCTGAAATCACCACTTCGTCTTAACGTCCGATTTTTTTCTTCGAACGTCTCCGTCCCGACTGCACGGTCGTCGTCTCGGCGCCAGGCGTCCCGGCGCCCTCCGGCCAGGATCCCCGTCATTTATTTTCTCTCTACATAATGCACGAAGCTACCGCGGAAGCTGCTTCAGAATCTCGTCGTTGCCGTTGGAATCGTGGTAGGCAAACGCGTTCCCGTTTCACCGAGCGTGCACGTTTATGGGGGAGAACGACGCACACGAACGACGACAGA
Organism: Melipona quadrifasciata; assembly: GCA_001276565.1. NCBI lineage: Eukaryota > Metazoa > Arthropoda > Insecta > Hymenoptera > Apidae > Melipona > Melipona quadrifasciata. Next base: position 420,753 of record KQ435748.1, read on the forward strand.
TCGATCTGAAATTGCTTCCCATTCCATTCCTGTTGGATTTCGCGTCGAGGGAAGACTGTTTGCCGTCACCGCCACTGTGTATCGAGCCTGTCTCTTTCTTTCTCTCTCCCCTCTCCTATTTCCGGAGAGTGACGGCTCCTTTTTCGTTTCGCATTCGAGCCGAGTCGATAATTATTTTTAGATCCTGCTCCAGACGAGCTTTATCCTTCAACCTGTCGTCTCACCGTCCCGTTCTTCCCTTTTGTTCACTAAGTTTGTCGTTATTTTCGTTATTTCAAAGTCCTTCCCTTGCTTGTTAATTTATATGATGTAACATTAATTAATTTTTGAATTATTCTTTGTCTCCTGTGTACATAATATCTACGTGTTACGATGGACAATTCAACTATTTTTTAAAACATAACTATAGAGCATAACTAAAGAACTTGGAACTCTTTTGTTTAATTTTACTCACAAACTTTTTATTTCTCTTCCCTTTTTTACTTTATACTTACATCTCCAAACACTGATAATCGCGTGTTTTCTGTGATAATAAAATTAATATGTAAGTATACACAAGCAAATATTACAGCCAATATGCAAGAAAATAAAAACCAGTCAGTTTGTCAGTTTTACGCACAGCACAAGCACAACGGCGAGTTACTTTTACTTGCAATTATCAGGAAGAGGTTGAGCAAACAGGAATTTTCTTGCTTAGGAGGAGCCATGAATAGGTAGCCATAAATCCTCCTCCCTTTATCCCCATTGCTGGAAATACTTGACCCAGAAAAGTCGCTGGAGAATTCGTGAAAGTGATCGAATCTCTTGTCCGTGCCTAGCTAAATGCCGATTGTCATGGAAATGCGCATTGCGAATCGATTTTGTTGCGAAGGATCGGCGTCATCACTTCCGTCCGCGAGTCACTGCGAGCCCAACGCGTGAACCCTCTCATATTTTTTACGTCGATTGCGAGTCGTGAAGAAACAAAAGAAACGAAAAAGGAAAATGTTATCATCGGCGAAGAATGGTACAGCTAGCTGTTTAAGGAACACTTAACCCAGAAACCGGAAGCTAAATCGCGGGAACGCTTGGAAGAATGCCGACGGAAATGAGCGTTCATAAATATATCGAGGATATTTATCGAACGGGCAAAGTAAATTTAAAATACGCGTATCGTACACTCTGGGTAAATTGTTATTTTAATTTTGTTGAATATTTTGAACACCTGCAGCGACTCGCGTACGTAGAAAATTGCTTATTATGACATGTACATGTGGTAAACGAAGCAGCTTCGTACTTATGTTTTGTTTAAAATATAAATTCGCACAAATACCCGAAATCTAATTATAATTTTGTTAACAAAACGTCAGGTTTGTTTGTGTAAAATGTTCGGTTTGATTACAAGAACCGTAGATAATACACTGACGAAGTTTAGTTATTAAATTTTGAAATATTTCGTACATTGTTGAAACCTGTTGATGAAAGTTTGATGAAAGTGGATGAAAGTTTGCAAATGGAGCTCGGTAAAATTCTGTTCTATTTTTCATTCTCTTGTCGACGTAATGGAATTGCAGCGCTTTAAATTGAAAGAATCCCCTTGATCCACGTGCTTCGAAGACGCGATAGAGTAATACTTTCCGGCTCCGATGACGCGGTAATTCAATTCCTTACGACTCGACTTACGAGCGCCCGGACGAAGACCATTGAAATGTGAAAAAAGTTGACTCCGCTCTTTATTAAGCTTTTAAGCTTCCCTCGTCTGCAAAACCTCGAACGTTTTTAGGCAAACAAAATTCTAACAATGCGAGGACATCGAATCTCTCGAATATGATACACCGATCTATATATTTAGTAAAATGTTAAAGGTATATTTTAAAAACGAAAGGAACATTTCATTGTTTGGATTAAAATATTTCTAAATTATTAAAATAATTTCTATAATTATTAAAATCGAAGCTTTGTCATGTACGTTCAACGTATCTTGTATCTGAGTCGACAGGTTACTTGATCCAACTGCGATATGAACGTAATACTAACTCGAATGTAGGATCTAAATGAAACATAATATTCATCGTAGTTGGCAGAGAGATTTATAATGTACAAAGTTTTATAACGTAGGAGTAAACATTATGCGAAAATGATGTTTTAACGTACATCATAAGTACAGTGGCGTGCAAGTAAATTGGAACATCCTGTTTCCATGACTCGCGTGACATATGCTGTATACGTGCTACTTGTTTCTAAATTATTGCGTTGCGATGCGAAACATTCGCAAAACTGCCACGTGTGTTTAAAGAATATAAAAATATCGGGATATAGAAAATAACCCTAGTCTAAAGTTTTCAGGAATAATACATACTTGTATAATAACATTCAAAAACGTGTAGACACATGCAGATGTTGGATAGAATATAATTTAATTATGAAATACACAAGTTGAGTTTGGTTATTAAGCTGTAAATATAAAAAATAGTACAGAAGATTCCTCTAAATTGACAGGCTATTGTGACTGATTCTAGTAATGATAAAAATTGGTTATTTTCCATTATACAGCGATGTTCCAAATGTTATTAAATCGTAAATCACGTTCGTCCAGTCTCTAAATCCTGAGCCACGAAAGCAAAAATCAATTGGCGATGGTATCTTAAAACAGAAGTCGCCAAGTTTGTTTACTCGTCTACAGACCATCCCCTACATCAGTCAAGGTCGCTTATCTCGAGCTAAATTGATCGAGATATATCGCTGAGAATCACGAAAGTGTCCAGGCCGATAGTCGCTTCCGCAAGTGCCAGAACGACTTCCCCGTGTTTGTCGACGGAACTGAAGACGCGTCCTCGAAGGTGGTAAATACGTACACTCCCGTTCATAAGTATTAAAACACTCGCCAACTAAAACATCGAACGTAAAAATAACAATAGCGTAGTCAATTGTAATAATAAAACGTGTTGATAGAATTCAAAATAAACTAGATAGTCAAGTAAATTAACTAACGTAGTTTCAAGAGATTTATTCAGAATCTGAATTTGTACTATAAAATCATCTATAGTATACTTGGACTTTCCAAAGTCTACCAGAGAGAGAAGTAGAGTATGCTAGAACCAAAGTACACTAGATTAAAATTAATCAAAGTGATGACAGAAAGTGATCTTAGAATGTTAATTTTATAAGATCAGTATATACACGCATTCAAAATAATATAGATACATAGAGTATACATGTATTTAATATAAATTTTATAAGATTATCATTGTACCAATACATGTCAGTACTACATTTATTATTATCATATATATAATACATGTTACGTAATATGTAATACATATTACATTATAATCATATATACAATACAATTCGATATACTCACTATGTTTCTTTTTTCAAAGGTTTTAACAATTTTCGTAATGACGTTTTCTCAAGTAGTATCTTAACACATTTATGAACACGAGTGTACACGCGAGACTTATTGTCAGTTGAAAAGGAAGGTTCGTGTGTGACGTCGTCGAGCGGAAATAGTCCTGGCCAAGACACGACAAGGAGTCCCAGCCGACCTGGCCGGACGATTTCCTGCGTGCCCTTCGACCTCATGAATTATTTATTTAATTGGCCTCTGTCGCTCCGAAAGACGAACGACGATCATGAAATTTGTGCGACGCAGACTATAAACCTTTGCTTTCTGAATGGCCTCGTAATTTACGTGCAGCTACGTGGTCCCATTTTCCGTCGCTTGCTGACGTGTTTAACGCCAATGAAAGTGAAATAATTAGGGTGTACGTTACAGCCGGCCAGTTATACGTTCGATTTATTGCGTCCCGAGACATTTTTGATTGCTGATAACTGAACGGAAGTGAGATTAAGGAAGCACGATTAGTTATACCTGTATATTATGTGACGGACTTACACAAGAGGGCTGACCAGGATGTATGTACTCTACTGAATCGCTGCACGTTCAAGTTTTCTTCTTTAGTTCCTAGCTGTGTGTTACACGTTACCATGCAATGATAATTGTAATACTATATTTTATTTATAACGTAACAATATTTTAGATTACAAACAATAATTTAGTTACACATTGCAATTTTACTTCATTTTTTTTTTTTTTTTAGTAAAGATTAAGCGTGTTTACCATTTAATTATTATTTTTGAGCAAGGGCTGATTAAAACGTGGATATTGAATATCTGCAAGTTACAGTATTCTTAATTGTTGTTAACCGTCATACTGTAAATTTATACTAATTTGTATGATATCATTATTATTATAACCGAGATTCGATTAATTAGACGTAACAAACTGCTATGCGTTTGTGTTTATCAAAAATTATATTTCTTTACGCGCTGATGCTAAAAGCAACGGTTACGTTGAATAATGCAGGTTGAAACAAAAAAGTTAATACAACTTTATGGGTCAAAACTAGATTAAGTAGTGGCTGGGTAAAGTTTCAAAGTATCATGGCTGACTAGGTCGGTCATATTCCACTGCGCGCTCGTTCCTGTAAGAATTCCCTCCTCCTTTTTCCCGAAATTACTTTAGGTACTTTCGTGGAAGTTCAGATATTTTAACAACGACTGTTGTTCGTAGCAATCGCAACGTAAACGTGGTAAACGTAATGTATAATTCTTGGAAATGGAGGAACAAACTATACCGCGAAATGAGAACGAGGATCGAAATCGTATCAAGGAACTGTGACATGCTCCTCGATCGATCGGCTCCTGAATAGTTGAAAAATTATGACTCGTGACTGGTCTCTTTCTCTCTCTTTCTGATGACGAGTAAACCGGAAATAAAACTCGACGTACGGACTGGTTTTCCCTCGGTAATGATTGCTCTCTCCCGATATTTATTATTCACGTGGAGCCGTAGACGTAACGGCGAGTCCATTAAATTTTCCGCAACGACTCGCCTTTGCCGTTTCACGCAAGAATTAGGAACGGTATCGATTATTTCCACGGATGAGTCAGCTGTTTCCCCCGGTTTTCGATACGACAAGCGCGACAATTCGATAAATATGCCTGTGTCGTGCATTTCGTAAGGACACGATTGGAAGTAATTGCGTACTTTCAGCCGATATCACGTACAAAAGTTTCATCCGGGATTATCAACGATAAGAATCTACGAGGCTTTTTAATCGTGCATGCACACGCGAAACGAGATTTCGCGGTTGTAATCACAGAGCCAGGAATCGTTGCACGATTTCACGTGGAAATAGCCCAGGATAATGACATTGTTTCGAAAGTTAAAAGGGTGATTCCCTCGGAAATGAATTCTCTGTCGCCTCCTGCAGCGGAGATATCTTTTACCTGTGGCTGTCCAATGAAAACCTGTCGCAGCGACATTTATTAACATTCATGCGAAATGTCACAGTTTGAATATAAAGTCTTCTACTTGCAGTTAATGATTAATCGATTATGTCACCAGGATTTATGAATGTTATGAATAAATTGATTTTCATAAATTACAGGCGTAGTATACATTTATATTTTGCATTTTATCTTTGTATATTTTACATTATTTCATATTTTTGTATATTTCATACTATTTTATATTATATTTTATATTTGGTTTTATTACATATCAAATAATATTTTCGGGAAAATTAATAGAAGATTAGATTGCTCAAGATTATATTCTAGATAATTGAATATTGAGACGAAATGAATCTTAAATTTCATTTTCCACGAGTGTGTCAGGATGGAAGGATTTTTCATCATCGATGGAAGAATTTTCTGCAATCATAATAATAATGTAACATTACAAAATTATTTATCACCTATTAAATATTATTGCTAAATAGCTATATCGGGATGTACGATGTATTAACAAAAACTCTTACAAAACACAAATGAATTTCGTAATGAAACAGATGAAATTTGGCGAATAAATTCTATAAATCGCAAATCCTACTTGCCGAAAAATCCCAAAGTACTAAAAAAAGACGTCTATAACGAGAAGAGAAGAAAGCCTAAACGGAAAACTCTCGTCCAAAATTTATCAACATCATTCTTTCTCAACAACCGCAAACGTTTCTCTCGACGTAAGCTTCGTGGGAAGCGCATCGTTAGCGTATAATTCTCGCGGCGTGATGAATCGCGGTGTAATTCCAGCACTTTGTGCGACTCGTATCGGAAAAGTTCCATACGTTCTCGGATGGAGAAGCTCCGTGATGAAGGTGATGGAACAGAACAGTGACGGCAGTGAGTACATGCCTCGCATAAATACGACAGAATTACATCTTTGCGGGCCAGGAGCGTGGAATCCTGAGGACGCGATCCGGGCTGGGTCAAGGATAGGCAGGATGTGACGTCACGGACCGCTAGGAGATCGATATCCTGGCTACCAAGTGGCGTCACCGTTGAACGCACCTTCTGCTTCTTGTTGACCTTACACGTGCCAATTTTCTTCTCGAACGTGCGCCATCCCACGAACGAATACCTATCGAATTGTTCCCTTCCATCTTCTCGTAATCTAGGAATGGAACTGTGATCCGAGCCAAGACGTATCGATGTCACAAATTCAGCTATAAAGCAGTTGATGTACTGGCAGTTGATGATACAGGGAACAACGGTATCAGTCGACGATGGGATTGTTTACGAATAAGAAGGATTTGTGTTACAAAATTTACAGAAATAAATTAAAGATGATACGTGTGATAATATGAATTAATTTAGCTGTATCGTATTTTTGTAAGAAAACAGTTCCTCGGCGAGATTTAAGCGAGATTTAAACAGCTTGATACATCTGTACATACACATGTATCGCGATATTTATTTATTTGGTATTCAACAAAAATATCCCCAAAAGTCTGACTTGAAGTCAAACTAGATTTGTCGATATAAGATAAAGCTACGGGCAAAGCACACATCTTTCTGCACAAGACTTCCTCCAGTCCGATATAATTCGCGTCAAAGTTGTAGACTCGCATTTGCTTCAACCTTGCTCCCTCTGAGTGTTCTTCTCCGACTTTAATTCTATCATCCTTCTTGAAACTCCCGTTTGATCCCTCATAAATTCGTTCCTCCTAAGCCTTCCAAATTTCTTATATTCTTCTCTGTCTCTTTACTATGTAAAATAGCAACGATTGCCTATCCGTTTCATTATTCCCCTCTCGATTCTTCATAATATCGTACTTTAATCGTATTTTTCTACTTTTAACAAATTATTCTGCGATTTTACGCGTGGAAATATCGAAGGTCCTTTTGTATGTTAATGACGAGGGGATGAAATAAAATTGGAAGAATAAAAAAATAGAAAAGAATTCTCCCAACGATAGAAAAACACTGCTCGGTTGGAAATTAAATTATGCACCTACGTGCATAAATTAAGAAAGAAAAACTCAAAGAACGTGACGGAACTGAACATAGAGGTTCTTTCGTATTTTCCTTCTTTATGAATTAAAGAATTGTATATTATAATAAACGTACGATTCAATTTAAAGTGGTCCAAAAAGCGCAAAAAAAAAAAAAAAGAAGAAAAGAATTCACGAATCGCAGATTCTTTCTTATTGTTCTTAGAAAAAATTCCCACGATAGAAAAATATATATTATTCGATCGAAAATGTTCGACGAAATACATAGGAGAGTCGCAGCAAAAAAGTTTGAGGCTTAAGCGCAGCCAGATTGACGAATATTTTTTAGACACTTTCGTTCAACGGTCGTCAAACGGCTGACAAAAACGCCATCGAGAACACTCGAGTTGTTTGTTACACGTATGCACAGCTGACGCGGTCTTTCGAAAATTCTGCAAGGGGTCGTCGTATGCACAATGCCGTGGCTGTTGTCCTCGCTCGGGAACGGCGGTGGGAATCATTTGTTCCTTGTTGACCCGACACACACGTCGATTGTCCGCTGTTTCACTTGCCAAGGTTCCTTTTCGCGGACAATGATTTCTTTCAATTCGCTGAGGCACAACACGTACAAGCGATCTACTCCGAGGTAGTCAGCGAGGATTCTTCTTCTGCTTGATACGTGCTTGTCAGTCCCTCTGCATAAAAGCTTGAATAATGGTCAAAGGATGGTCCAGCTTCTCCGACGCTTCTAGTTATGCAACGAGATACAATAACCCCGTTTGAATAATACGTTTGTTACGTGTGGAACGACATTTTGTATGGACGTGCCACGTACGTATGTCATTGTACTTGGAAGAAGCGGTATACAGCGACTTGTGAAAATACTTGGACATTTATTATGTATATATATGAAATTTTAAGCGTGTATAAATAATAAAGCGTGTCTCGTGCGTAGAAAGATAGAATATTTTAAAACTTTATTAAATTTATAGTGAAACACCACTAGGGTAAAGATCTGTTACATATACTTGTACAGTGGTATAGATGGTAGGTGAAATTGCTGCAAGGAAGAATATTATTACAATTCAACCGAATTATTATAATAAATATATAATAGCACGAATAGATTGCTGTAATCACTATCACTATAGAATTTTATTACCACATATTTACCTATTACAGTCAATTAAATTTTAATGAATGATTGATATTAGGATCTCGTTGTATCGCTTTCTACAAGTATACTTATTGTCAGCCTTGTAGCCGAGGATCAATAAAGTGGCCAATAGCAGAGGTTAATTATCCTTGATGGCATTACAGTAAACGGAGGAATTATTAACCCTTCTCAGTTTCCTATTAATTCAAAACTGGTCTGTAGCACGTTCGTAAAATATTCGGTGCTTCCAAGAAGGGATTCAAATAAATGAAATCTCTTAGCTAAAATTGGGTGTATGACTCATGTCGTTGAATTAAATCTTTGAATCATTTTGCTACTAGCATTAATTTTATAATAAACATTGGCTGGTTCTTTCGATTTTTAGGATGTTCCACGGAAATATTATTTCCCGATAACCCGAATTCCGACTTTCTTGTCATTTACAAACCAACTACTTCCTCCAGCACCATTTCAGTCCCATCTGCGCCACATAACCCGAAATCTCCACCTCAGCATTCTCCACCGATTCTTAAAATCCACCCTCTTTATGAACACTCTCCAGCGGAACCTGTCACTTCCAGACAGTCTAATAATCCGTCTTCATTCACGATATGTATTTACGTTTACTTGTATTTTCTACACAATTAAAATTCGCAATAGTAGTTTGTTCAAAATGTGAAGGTTCACAATTGTTCGTCATTTAAATTTCAAAACAATTTCGCAGACTGCAAAACTCGTAGTAAAGAGAAGTTCGTTCGATATACGAAAACTGTTATGCAATTCCAATAAAATTTAACTACGTTTCGTCGCAGATGCAAAGGTCTCTGCATTTGTCTGAACTTCTCGAACTTCAAAACTCACAATGTCTTCGAAAGTGAGTTTTCTCTGAATGAGATTCTAATAAAATTTAACAACGTACCAATTCTTGTTGCAAATACTTAAATCTTGCTTACATTTTCCAAGTTTTAAAATTCACAATAATGAAATAAATTTAAAACCCTGACAAAATTGAATATTTCATCTTTCTTGCCAAAGTCTGAAATAATTCAAAATACGATTAGCTGCCACCAGATTGTCACAAAATTTTTCTCTTCTATAATTTTTAAGCTATAAAATTCACAATATTTCTCCAAGCATAAGAACGATGAAATATTAGAGTATTAATGTGAATGTTAAAAATCTCTGCGAGTCTACAATGCTCAAGGATTAACAGAATCCTCTTAATTTTCATTGCAGATGCTGAAATCATGCAGGACTTTAAGTATGACGGTTCGAGGGCCAGCGCTGGATCCTCGCTGCAGAGGCGGGCATCCGGTGTGGTCCTCTTCCGGCCGACAACAATCCTGCAGCTGGATCGACCGTCAAGGTCGTCCAACATCGCCACCTCCACTTTACCCACCTCGAGACTCGAGGTACGGCCCAAGGACGAGGAAAGTCGAGCTCTGCATCGAACCTGGTCAGTCCCTTGGTTTGATGATCAGGGGTGGTCTGGAGTACGGCCTTGGGATTTATGTCACCGGAGTTGACAAGGACAGCGTGGCCGACCGAGCTGGACTTTTGGTAAGAGTTTCTCAGATTTTATTACCTCTATCGACGCGATAGAGGGTTCGCTGTATTTTTATTAGACTTTTGGCTCTTGAACGTGTCAGCAGACCATTTTGTCGATGATAAAAATTGAAAAGTTTTCCCCCATCGTTCCCCTTTCCCGTTTTCCTCGAAGCTATCCGGCCGATGAAATATATTAAAAGTTGGAAATTTTTCGAGCATGAGATTGTTGGAGTAATTAGAGAAAGTAAGGCGGAGTGAAGTTAGTCAGAAGTTGTACATTTTTACAAAGTGTAAAGAGAGATAATTCTTCTGATAATTAACAGAAATTGTCGATAAAATAGCTGGAAAAAATGGTAGAGGTTTTTTCTGTATTATGTAAATTCGACAACTTTAATATTCATTGCATTATAAATTCAGCAAGTGGAGATTTTTCAAAAATTGTTATTGAAAGAGAACGGGATAAAATAGTTTGAATTTGAAAAAAATTATAAATTTGAATATTATAGACTCAGTCTCGCTTTAAGATTTTATGATAGTAAAATAACTTAAAGATTATAGATTGGAGTTAGTGATACTTTGATTAATTAATTAAAGAATGATGATTTTTCTATATATTTGATCTCTAAATATGATACATCGTTTGTTCGCATGATACTGAAATAATTAATTATAACTGCACATGATTGTTCTAACAGGACGTTCATGGAGTAACAAGTGGTGTCAGTTAGCTCGTAATTCGTTACGTAATTCCATGTTGGGAAGAATTAATTAGTTCGTTAGGTTAGAACGGTGGTAAGCACTCATGACAAAAGTGGATGACAAAAGTGGATGACAAAAGTGGATCGCAATGATGCTTCAACGAGTGGACGCTAAGAGTGGATCGTAAGGATTTGATGGCGTTCAAAAAAAGCAAGCACTCAAGGGCGTTCTTGGTTTTCGATGAAAACTGGAAATCGTCTTCCTATTAATTTTTCTAAAATAATTTTTAGAAAAATGTTTTCTAAAATAACATTTGAATGGAATATTATACATTGTACAGATAAAATTGACTGTACTATGATAGATAAGCAAAATAGAAAATTAGTACAACATTTGGTTCTTAATGAAATGAAAATTTAAAAATAATTTAAAAATAGTTCTTCTTCTTAAAATGTTCCATTTTATAATTTAGTGCTACGAGTTTAGTATAAGAGAACCTACAATTTCAACGAATTTAAACTAGAAACTAATGTAATATTTTATGGTTTTTCACAGGTAGGTGACCAAATCATCGAGGTAAATGGACAGAGCTTCGAGGAAGCAACCCACGACGAGGCAGTGGAAATCTTGAAGACAAACAAGAGGATGACTCTCCTGATTCGCGACGTCGGGAAAGTGCCACATTCTTGCACCACCAGTCAACCAATCGTCATGCCAACATCTAGGTACCCCGAACACGATCCTTTGCTTTTGGAGAGCCCAGGAAATCATCGACCGCCGAGTCCTACGTAAGAAATACTTATTCTACTTAAATCAGTCTGCGAGAGCTTCGCTAATAATATCACTCCTCGAGGTATATGCATTTTTCGGAAATATACGTAATGAAATATCTAAACTACTCGTTGTCCCAATATTTAAAAGAAATCTCCATATTTATATAATGGCACATAAATCTTAAAAAATAAGCAGTAGAAAGGAACAAAAATTATAACTTCGTAAAACGTAATTACCGATACTTACAAATTTTGAACTTTCTTTTATCAATAGTTTCTTATTCATAAAAATCTCAAATAGCTCTACTTTAAAAGTTGATAGACGAAAAGTCCATAAAAATCACGGTTTAAAATATCTCAGATTGATTTGTATTTTTCTTGTGAATTTCTGATAAAATACAGATTAAGCGACAGGTATTAATGTTTTCTTCAGCGTCGCGAGTGATTGGAGACACAGAGGCGGTATGCACACAGTTTCCGCGGCGACGGCCGCGATGGTGGAAGAGAAAGCAAGGGTGGTTCTCGCGAGAAGCGAGAGAGCTGCGCTCTCTCAGCTTTTAGCCGACTACAGAACACGTCG
>KQ435748.1:441132-453568 GCA_001276565.1 Melipona quadrifasciata
AAGTAAAAAAAAAAAAAAAAAAAAAAAGGTATATCAAGCTGCAACTGGACAAATTTGGTTGCGAATAATTTTTAGACCTGCATTTGAAAATAGTCTGTTTAACTCGATAGTTAATAACGACATGATCGGTAACAAAACAATAATTCCAATTTTTATCAAATTCTTTACTGAATTAAAATATGGTACCATTTGTAATGGAATTTATTGAATTTTACGTTTCTGTTAAAATATAATTATGGTACAACTAGCAGATTTAGTAAATTTCTACTAAAAATAACGAGATCAGTTGAATTTATTATCAGCTGAAAGTTAAAAGGATTTAGTGAATTTTACTGAATTTCCATTAGAATGATAGTACTAGTAAAACTTTCACATTGTAAAACTAAAGCGTAGAATCTGTCAAAGAAGAACGTTTGAAAATAAGGGTAGGTGCAAATACTTTTTATACTCACTGTACGTGTGTGTCGTCCTTGTATCTTCGCGTGGGCGCGGGTTGAATACGTGTAGATGTGTACAGGGTGTATCGGTGGTCAGCTCCGTGAATCGTTCGATTAATTTGCCGGGCCCCTCGACAGGATTTTTATGTACGGTCAAAGGAGCACGTCGCAAGTGGAGATCGATGGAACGGGATGTTGCTTCTTCTAAAAACAGAGCCTAGGTTCTTTTTTACAGGTTGCCCGTGAAGGAACGTTGCCTCGATTCGATTTTAACGAAAACATTCGCGTAGGTAGTCGACTTTTCTCTAGGTCGAATAATATTTTAATGAACGATTTGGAACCGTTGTTGAATTTCTCAAGATAACACGCAAATGGATATTTGCTTCCCGAGGGATTTCGTTTTACGATCAATATTACTTTTGAATTTTAATTCCTCTATATCTGTTGGGTTAGGTTTACTATCAACGATTGTTACATTTGTTTGTGAATAAAATATGAAGATTCTCTTGTATAAAATTTCGAATAGTAAGCTTATTAGTAAAAATGTAACAAATTTACAAGTAAATTTTATAAATTCAAAGCGGATAATTTTTTTCTAGGGAGAAATCTACAAATTATGTTTTCTAAACTGTGTTGCTTAATAAGTTCTTGCGTATGAAGATCTAGATCAGCAATCTTCAAGGAATTTCTTTTCGTGTTGAGCATATGTGAAAGCAAATTCTTCAAATTCTTATCCTTGCTTTAACTGCAAATACTTGTGGTCTCAAGATTCCTGTAAAGTTTCTTGTCAAATTATGTTTTCAAATTTTTCGTGAGATTCTTCTTGTCCCTCCTATGGTTTTCGAACTTTTATCTCAATAAAAAAATGAAACGAGAGATCATCCATGTAAAAATAACCATTATTCACCGCAAATTTAACAAACGTTTCAGCAACGAGAGAAACCCAATTGATGGAGTAAAAAATAATCCCGCAGAGGACGCAACAGAATTAAAACATTAAAACTCTCTTCATTTGTCAAAACGAGAACGAGATTGCCCAAAAATACACGTACCACTGCAATGTATATAAATCGATACGAAATGAAATATACAGCTATGAAAATACGAAGACCGTGGGAATGTTAATAAACGAGGAGATACTTGGCAAATACTCGATGAAAATCTGTACCACGATGTAAAGGTTCCATCTCGTGGAAAATTCCTCTGGTCCCGTGCCAATTTCTCTCACGTGCTTGAAGGGATGATCAGGTCGATTAATTCGGCGCACACCCTATACGTGAATCCATAACACCAGCGAGTGATGGATAGACTAGGGACGTTTCGTGTACACGTATGCGTGTCTTTCCACGGAATTCGGTGTAAGTAAATTCCGTCGAATCGATATCTCTGACCGGGCATGGCACGGGGGAAATGCATAAAGCGTTCTGTGACCGTGCGAATCAAAAAACAAAAGAAAAAAGAAAAGAGAGAAAAATGGGATTTGCATATTTCGCCGGGGCGATATTGGTTTTTCGGTAGTATCCGATTATTGCGCGCGGCATCGGACGATAAATGTTCTCGCTCCTAGCGGAAACGTTTTAACGAGATTCCAATCTTATTGTTTGCATCGATCGGCTCTTTTGATCCCTCCCTCCCCCACCCCCTCTGTTCATTTCGTTTACGTTTCATTTCGAACCGATATTTACATTGACAAAGATCGAAAATCCGCGGGATTATTTCGATCTTACATTCAGTTTGTTCGCGCTCTCTTTCCGGCAAATGTTGATCTTCGTTTGCATCGATTTCGCGCCGAGTTTGTTTGCATTTCATTTAAAATATGAAATTTCGATTCGAAACGTGATCGAGTCGTTTGTACGTGCGCGTGAAGAGGATTCGAGTAGATTCTTTTTTGTTCCGTGAGTTTTTTTTGTTTCCGTGATCCCACTAAAACGGCAGAATGATCTAAATTAATTAACATTATAACGACCAGTTATATATAACTCTCGTAATAACTGTTACTAGTTATACCAACAATAAGAGTTTAAAATACGTAGCTTCTGCTATGTACAAGGAAACGATTAGTAACTGTGAATCTGTATAAAATATAGGTATGTTTAAACCCATTATGATTCATTTATAGTCACGATCACGCTAGAACAACGTCAATCAATTATAATGAACATTGAGACTTACGTAACGCTGCAGTAAGATAATCAATCATTATAGCGTTAATCGTGCCCCCTAATCAGAAATCCTTTTCGATGTAAAGATTTTTAATTAGCTTCTTGTACGTTTGGAACGAATTTGTTGCAGCAACGTGATCGATTACCAGCTCTGAATAATCGATCATTCCGATATTCACAGAGGTATTATTCGAAAGAACTAGAAATTTCCTCAGTCGTTGAATCTACAACCGCTTGCAGTCTATGACAGAGAGAGAGTAATGCAAATTACGCGGCAATTAGCGAAGCTAATTCTCAAAATCAGCGTACCGCAGTCGTATAGCAGAGCTGATGCGGCAATAGCGTACATATAGAAATGGCCCTTGAAAATTTCGTTCTACGGTCGGCCAAAGTTCCAACACTAGGTCGTATCCCGGGTAACAGAATGAAACAAATGAGCTTCGAGAGAGTTAGCAGTGCCGTAATAGCTACGCGAACGAAACGTTCGCGGGGAAAAAAGTGTCAGTGTGCACTTGTCTTCGTTCTACTTTGTCAACATTGAGACAACAAACGCAACACTGGAGAATTTATCGATTTCAAGTGATATATTTTTAAGTGAACTGTGAAACAATTTTCCATAAAAGATACCCGGTCGAAGATTCTGAATCGAACACGTAGTCTGTTCCAAATAATTTCATGAAAGTCTGAGAAATTAATTCCACGAGTGCTTAAGCACCTGGTGCAGAGGATTGATATCGCTATAATTTTTACAATTACTATCGGATGATTTGCTGAAATCTGAGTTCAGTCAAGGGATATGTTTGCACCACTCAAGTTCTATACTTATCTATAATAAATAGCCAGTTGATATTCCGTGAAATCTAAAGATGATTGCAAATTGAAACAAACGAACTTAAAGTGATTTAGCTTTGCATCCATCTTCGACTATTAAACCGACTAATATTTCCCGTTGCTTTTATCAAAATTAAGAAGCTTCATTTCCGGTATTGTATATTTTATACAATGGCTCGCTTACATATAGAAACGTGCATTCACGAAGTCAAATATTTTCTCGAGTCTCTATATTAATTGTCAAGTGTCCAAACACTTAATAAATAACAGTGCGGTGCTCAGAAAATTCTGCAAACTCCGGTCGTTTGACGTTTGACGCCGTCCTGGCTGTTAGCGCGACATCGATCGATCGATGGCACCTGGGGTTGTTTCGACGAAGGACGAGCCAACAAACGGAAATAGATTTGGCATGCGATATCCAATGGGGGTGTACGTCCGTCGGTGGTCAGCTACTCGTTAAATAATCGATGGCAAACATATAAATAAACCGCATTGCTGTCATCGCTCGTATGTGCTCCATTCTTCTGTCCAACTTCACCGGGTGAGAATGGAAGGTTCTATTTCCGTTGCGATCGAAAACGATCTACCGGCGGGGAATATCCAGAAGCTCCGGGTCCTCCGCGCGATTACTAATCGCTGAATTATCAGTCGTCACCGGGGCTTTCCGCTCCATGGAACGGTAAACTTTGTCCGCGAAGAATAAACACGATACCTACGTACGTGTGCAAACTGTGTATCCAGGTCAGGCTTCCCCTTAGCTACCAACCGCTCTCACGTTCGAGAAATCGGGCTACTTTGGTAAAATAATCGATGGATCGCTTCAAATATTCAATCGGCAACGCGATACGTAGACACTTGTACAGAGAAAGAAAGAAAAAGAGGCTTTTCGCGTAAGAGAAAGAAACTTTGAACGAATAACGATAGGAAGAAGATAAAGTAAATATAAGAGAAGGGAGGAAATTACACGAAAATCGGTAGATTTCTAGAAAAAGGGGAAATTGGGCGAGAGAGACGAGTGAGAGTCTCGACGCAGGGCGGGTGGTCTCAAATCGCAAATTTTGGCCATTGCAGAGTGGGCTGCAGGAGGACGCAGCAACACCAAGTGACGACCTCCGATCTCGCCCTCTCCAACGACGACGAGTGCGACAACCAGGTACAGAAAATTGTTTCGAGAACAGAAACACGGTATCGCGGGTGCTCGAAGCTCTCGACCCTGTTAGACCCCTCGAAGCGTTTGCCAATCGCAGAGAGAGAATGTTGCCGGCCGGGTGTTGCCCGAACGCGATAAAAGGGACGTTTGTCGGTTTTCTTTTTGCAGGACTACGAGGACGAGCTGGAGAACGGACGTGGACGAAGGCACAGCTCGCCTGGCGGATCGCGGGGCAACCCTAGAGATTACGGTCATCATCATCTTCATCCGGACAATTTGGTAAGTCGATAGTTTACCTTCTAATCTCGCGGGGCATCTCCGTCACGGTTACTCCCTTGTTTCTTCCGGGGATCTCTCGTTCGTGCTTCCGGTTAGGATTTATCGATGGTGTTTCCTCGCGTGGGAATAGAAATTTACGGGCGTCGCGTATACGCCGACGAGAAGGCATTTACGCGATACGATGCTCTCGAATCGTTTACGCGGTTAGCATAGAAAGTGGCAGTGTACGAACCGCACGCGACGTGAAAAATGCATCTCGAAAGTTGTTTGATTATGCAGTGCGTATCGATGATGGTAATTAATTGGTTTTAATAGCTGGCACGGGGTGGAAAATTGTAGAATCTCTCGATTGAAATATGCAATGTTTCAGTTATCAAATACGGAATTAGAATGTTCTAAGATTCTCGAAGTGCATGTCTCGTTCCTTGTGAAGAATAACAATAAAGTTTATTAAAATACATTTTTACTCGAACGAAACGTGCACAATTTTATTCAAATTATGTGACAAACTGTCAAATTCGATGACAAAATGCGCAAACAGCGCAACGTTTCATAATATTTCTAACGTGATATACTTTTGAGTTTAAATATTTTAAATCAAGATCACGCAGATACTTAAACATTACCATATTAAACATATATGCATACTAGCACGAAACAAGTACTAATAGCACGTATCTCTTAAACACGATTTATACACTAACAGATTATGAAGACTGGTCGAGGAGCATTTCAATTAACGTGAGTTTTCCTCTGAATATTATTACATCAGAAAATGTCAGGAAACGTGTGAATAGTGTGTATCATGAATCTCGGTCATGAATGGAATTTCATCGTGCTCACTCTCGTCTTTTGTTCCCCAAGATATAAAACGTTTGCCTCGAAATTAATGTGTTCCTACGTTTAGTAATTTCGAGAATATATACCTGTATTATCAAACGTATTAACGTCGCTGCTACTATATAGTGGTAATACTACGTAGTAATTGCGGAGAATTCATCCGACTAGCGAGAATAGGAAATTCTCTCTCTCTCTCTCTCACTCACTCTCTCTTTAGCTCGGTTATGAACTGTCTTGCGGCATTACAGCGAAGTTGTCTTGCGGTAATGGCTGACAGTATTTTGTGTGTGATAATGTCAAGAAAAGGAGGGTACAGGATGCACATGGCGATGCGCACGGGAGCAAAACAAATGGATAATTGAGAGAGGTGATAAAATTCTCTCGCGCGAGCAAAGTTAACGATCGACGTCTTTCACAAAAATAACAGTGAAATTCGAAAGACACATAACTCGATGACGTATACCCGCATCTCGTACAGATCCTAGAGCACTCTTCTGATTAGATACGTTTCCTATATTTTTACTTTTCATTCAATGTTGGTTTTCTCTGGAAAATAACAACTATTCCTTGATATAAAGTTAGCTTCATTTTCCGTAGATACAAGTACGTCTTTCTATATAAAACAAAATCAGTTTCGTCTTTCACTCGATTCTTTTTAAATTGACTTTATTAAATGTCAAATAATAATAAATTAAACATAAGTATAAAAATTGACTTAATTCTCTTATTTTCTTGTCTGTACTAAATGTCAATATAATGGGAAGTCAAGATAAAAGTTTAATCGTGTAAATTATAAGTTTAGTTTGTACAATGATCGTATCGATCGTTCTTCGACGTGAAGTTTGACATTTTTAACTGACACTGCGAATTCCTTTTGTCGAGCCAAATTTCGTTTACGATTGACACCAGTTAACGAATTACACATTTAAATGAGCAAGAAACCGTTAAACTCGATCGCCAGAATCGGTCAATTAAAGAACTGCTGTGTACGAGTAACGAGACACCCTAATTAGTCATCAGGTCGCGAAACAGAAACCGCGTACTTCGATTAGAAAACGTTTAACTCTGATCTCGTTCTGTACTGTCTGCCCTTACATTATCGCTTGAAATCGAATATAACACGAAATCGAATGTTTCATGCAAGATAGAGCGATAAATATTTAATATTTAATGATATTTAATCAATTCTGCTATACTATATTCTACCAAAAATACGTAATTTGGTTTAATCAATTGTACAGATTTTTTATTTCACTATTTATTTATTAATCATTAACTAATTTATTTATGATCAATTGTTATGTCATGAAATGTTATAAAAAATGAAATCCTCGTTAATTCTGATATTCCTTGCTATCTACAGAAATCATTTCCTAATTTGTAAATAAAAAAATAACAGTCTTAACTATGAAAATTAAGTTCACTGTCGTATTACAACGTTATTATCGTTAATGATAGCAGATGTGGGCATTATTTAAATTAATTAATGAACATTTATATCAAAAGACATTAACATTTAAGAAATGATTATTTAAATAATGTATCAGCTTATTTGAACAAACAAATGATATTTTTCTAAATTACTTGGCTATCAGATAAAATAATTTCTTATTTTATTTTGTATCTCTTAATTACTTTCCCCTTGATTGGTTAGTCTCTTAATTAATTTTGTATCTCTTTGTATTTTATATTTCTTAATTACTTGGTTATCAAGTAAAATAATTTCTCTTTCTATAAACATTTTTTTCTGAGATTATCTGTTATGTTATTTCAATAAATTAACTCAAATGGAAGATTATTTGCATACAATTTGTCTTGGACTCTAGATAAAGTCACTTCTTCCAAGTTAGCTTTCAAATAAAAATAATAAATTAGTGGAAATTTTTGGATTCGTTAATTCGAATTGTTATTTTTTATCTCTATTTCAAATAAAATTCTTATCTGTAGCATAGTTCCTCTTCACAGTGGATTTCTCAATTGTGAAGTTTTCACTTATGCAAGCGAATGCAGGTTAAAACTGAAACGTGAAATCACTCGATGAACATTTTCTCGTGGGATAACACAGTCGTGGCTCTCTTTAGGATCTTCTCGAAAGCTGCGGTGCGCTTTCTTTTCGGCTCGCCGTTCGGGCTTGTTGCTCTCTGCCAATTTGACACTCCGCGAGACGAAACGATAAATCCGTGGAATGGAGGAGTCATCTCGCGTATCGACCGGTCTAGCAAGCTCGTAAACAGCCTCGAGTATTAGGTGAATTAAATCCAACTTACTATTTACTTTGCGACCGAGCATCGAGTCACGGAATGGTTTTGACGATATCACTTTTATCTTCGCGCGAATGTATAAAGATATGCACTACCGGTTGGACTCGATAAAATTTTATCATCTTTCTCGTTCAATCGCTTCGTCAAAATACCGATTATTTAATATTATGTAACATCTTAGCCTCGCGGCTGCTTACCCCTTTATTTTTACAGTCGTTTCATCACGGTACAAGAAATTATAGACTTATCAGTATCGATATTTCTATTCATCGCTAGATTGCGGGTTTCTACGCGTTTGTAAGAAATTTCCAAATGCAAAATTGTGCGAAACGTTGGTACGTAAGACACATACAAAATATTCAGAGTACAGTGTTTCCAGCGATTTTCGATTTTTCAAGGTTTAACACGAGATACGCGAAACAATTTTATACCGAGGTTCCATATTTTTAATTAAATTCTCAGAAATGCGAATTTCCATAAAAATTCGCAGTCTATCCGCCTACTTTTAACGTCGCAGCCACGATTGTTTGCTACACGTTTTAACATCCAGTGACCCATTATTTACTACTTTAATGTCCCAACGTCACGACATCCTAATTACGCACATGCTAAACCGATCATCAACCAGAGAAGAAAGCTCGAAAGAAAAACCCATTGACATTCTCTAGTTACACTCTCGATGTTGTTTCGTTTCTCGCGTGATCAATGGAAAATCGTACGTAAGTATACAGGGTCTAGCCTGGCGCGCATCCTGGACAAGTGATCCAGCGATCGAGAGTATCCTCTCACGGGTCCATTTGGAAAGACGAGCTCGATTTATGGACGCTGATCACGCCAGGTCGATCGATGTTCATCCCGGCCCGTATATCCGCTCGATGTGATCCTGTAGTCAGTCGAAGGAGGTGTTTCAGGTCTGAATTAATTATCCAGGCCCGATCGATCATGGCGTACAGATCGCACGGCTCGATCCAACCGCGAAATGTCTCTATTTCGCGGCGGTTAACGTTGATGGACTTTTGCTGGCCTTGGGACGGAAGATCGTCGACCGAGCGCGAACGAGCCGCTTGATATCCTTGAAGAGGAGCTCCGAGTTCGAGAAAAAAATCTTTTCTTTCCTTTCTTTTTTTTTTCATTCCCCTTTACAACGCAACACAGCGCCGTAAATGTCATTTAAATCCGTCTTCGTACAGTTCGCATAGCCGGTTGTGGCTGTTTTCGCGAAATATTTTACTCGTTCGTTATATATTGTATAATTAATTAATTTTTTTTCATTTTCTCAAATTCAATTCAAAAGTTCAAAGAAACTTGAAAATGAAACTAAAAGCAATTTAAACTGAATGGAACTAAAAATTGGAACGAAATTAAAAATTAAATGTAATTTAGAAGTGAAATTTAATTAAAGTATGAAAGTTATCTGATTAAATTTTTTTGATTTGAATTTCATTTTTTAGTTACTTATTTTTTTTTCTCTTTTAATGAGAGGCAGGGAAGGGGAATAAAAGAATCGACACATTATTCGTTATTTTAACAGATTTTTATTTTTCAGTCTCTTTTTAACATTGAAAGAGGAAACGCACGTACGTCGCGTGCATAAATTATTACAGAAGATTTGAGAAAAAAACATAGTTTTGATGTAGAAATCATAATGGCGAACTGTACACGATCTCGCCAAACGTAATTTTACAAAGAATAAGTTTGATTCCTTCGGTACTGACTCGCACCTATACACAATTTTAGACAATCGACACGCAACAGAACGCTAATTGTTCAAGCATCATTATCCTCTGATTCAAAATAATTACAGCTGTAGCTAAATTGTATTTATGCAAGTAATTCGCATTTTCACAAATTCATTAAGAATACAAACTTAAATAATAATGTATTTAATAAGATTAAGATAAATTGAATCTTGTTAAAATAAATATTCATTAACGTATAGCAAGTTATAACAGCATTTTCGCAATTAAAATTACACGAAGATCGTGATTATACCTCGTTATTTCAATTTATAGGTGACGTTTCAATTTTATGCGGATAAAGTAGTTCTTAATTAATCGTTTTGCCGCGAAACACGTTAATTTTACGACCGTATTCATTATAAATCTTTGTAACATCTTTATCTCGATCTTCGTGATTTTCCTACCCGACTGCACTTCGTTCTTAATACTTTTGTATTCATTCTCTTACATATTTACATCGATACACAAATATTCGCGTCTCTCGCCCCTCAAATATTTCCGCCAAACTCACTTTAAAAGTCCAAAGAACCAACGTTCCACCGCGCATATTCACGCTTCAACACATCCACCTCCGAACGCATGTGTACATCAATCGCTCTGTTTCGCTTCATCGCCAGCACAATGTATCACCATCACTCGCCAAAATGCGGAAGTTCGTTCGTTCGGGCGAACGTTCATCCTCGAGCTCTATTGTCCCTTTCGCAAAAGTTTGCCGATAGCCTGGTCGTGAGCTAGAAACGGAACGTGTCACGGGATAACGCGAAACAACGATATTCGTTCTCTGGTTCACGGCGATAGAGGATCTGGACTCGAGACGACGACCCGGCGTAGATCCCCGAACTCGGCTGTGTTTTTGCTCGATCAATTTACGACGGCCCCTTATCGACGATCGGTCAGTCAGAGCTTGTCCTGGAGAGCCTGTCGCAGCTCCTCCGTGGCCTTAGCCACGTCCTGGGTCTGTCGAGAGAGCACTTCCGGTCGCACGTGCTGCACCGTGGAATTGGACCGCCTCACCGTGTTCCCGCTGCCGAATTTCGGCCGTGGAATTCTCACGCGTTGCACGTCGCTCAACCAGGATTCCATGGTCTCCTTTTTTTTCTCCCTCTCTCTCTCTCTCTCTCTCTCTCTCTTTAGAACGTCGTTCTTTAGTTGCTCTGAAAGAGAAGCGGACTTGTGTGAAAATCAGGATTTCACGACGATTGTGAAAATTTCAGCTATTGTAAATTTGGCAAATTTCTAGTTTAACGACTTTTGGCTTTTAATCTTCTGTTAACGCGAATAAAAAGAAATGCTAAATATATCGTATTCCTCAATATGGAGGATCAGAACAAAACGGAAAGAAAGAGTATAGTTGGATTAGTTAAATAGCTGAATGAGAAATTCAATAAAATTGTATCATAGAATCTAGATGGAAGTAGCGGTGACAAAACAACACTTTCAACTTCGTTCTTAGAATTAAAATGCTTGTGAGAATTTCGTAAAATCATAAAATGTAAAAAGTTTTTATTTTGGAACATGAGAGACATTTGAATCTATATGAAGAAATTAAATACTAATATTTACGCGTATTTAGTTACGTTTTAGCGTGGAGAAAGTCTTGGAACATCTGTGTCGCACGATTCTTGTCGCAAAGAGGCGAAAATGCACACTAGTGTGTATCAACGCCGTACTCCAAAAGACGCGTTAACGATGGAAAACTTCTTCAGTGAAAGTACCAAGCATTTGTTCCAAGCGTCTTTTACATGTATATTCCTCGAACGTTGAGAAATTTTATTTCCTTACGGAAGAACATTTTTCTTTTTCTTTTCACCGTTACCGAACAGAATTCCCAAAAACCTCTGTTGCCAGCGATGCCAATGGAAATATCGCTAATAGAAATATTGCTAAATAACTTGATCCATTTCGACGACAAATTTGCACGGTAGATTCTCCGCGAGCCGCGTGAAAATGACTCGTGACATTTTCTGCCGCGGTGGCATCAACGCTTAACGCGATAAAAAGTAAACGGGAACGTTGTGGTCATTGCCAGTCGAGGGCAATGGGTCATGCAAGCTACGTGACAAAGAGGAGAAGAATGTCATTGGGCCACGCTGGCTGGACATTCTACCGGCATGATCTGAATCGTGATCGGACACGGAAAATTAACCACCTTACGTTGTTCTTTGGTACTGGTTGACTTTGACAATTTTTTGGACAATGACCTACACGTATACTTGTGGTGCGAATCCGATTAATACTTCGACAAGCTGTTATAACTTTGTAAAAGTTATAAATCGTACAATAATAAATTTAGACTTATTTTTAAAGATGTGCTTACAAATTGCAGGCGTTCGTTTTATTTTAAAATGTTTTTACATTATGTAACAGATGGCAAAGTGAGAAGACTCCTTTCTCCTAACTTAAAATGAATTCAAGTTTATTATTGACTTCGTTTGCAATATTTTCAATATTTAGTGTCCGAGTATTAATTCGAATTCGCTATACGTTCTGGAAACTCCGTTTCATTCTCTCGAGTGGAAATTTTTTATCTGTTCAAGATATTTAATTTTCTTAGAACTGTTTCTCTCAGCTTTTCTTGGAATTGTTCTGTACTTGAGAGAAGAATGTCAAATCGAACGGAGGAAGAGAAAATGATAAGAGAGAATAATAATAAAGGAGAAAATTGAAAGATTCCTCTTTTTAACACGAAACTAAAATCGGTAACAGAATTAAAAATGAAAATTTTTAATTAAATTGT
>KQ435748.1:453639-529146 GCA_001276565.1 Melipona quadrifasciata
AAATGACCACAAAATATTGTATTTTAAAATGAGAACATATTGTTATCACTGGTATAAAAGGCATGGTATCAGACAAAAGTTTTCTGAGTAAAAAAATACACAAATTAAGGATTAATTGTTGAATGTTTTATAATTTAAAAAGTGACTGGGGGGGGGATCTTGACGCGAAGTAACATTTATTATGCAACAACTTGATAAGATTAATTCGCAAAACTTCGCTTGGTTTACAAAACAAACTTGTTACTGTCATACAAAAGGATTATCACTGGTAATTTGTATCTTGTAACTTCATAATTAAATTTCGCTAATAATGATCCAATTAGAGAAGCTCTTAGATTAATTTCCTTGGCGTTCAAATTTTTCCTGAATTCATTGACAAAAAAAAATGACAACATCTTTTTATGATATATTACACGAATATTTTAAACAGCATCCATAAAAATCACTGGCTGAAATAAAAAATAATTTATGCAGGCTAGTATTGTCCCACAAAATGAATGTCACATCCGAGAAAATAATTTTGCAGGAGATTTATGGGCTGCAAAATTTATTTTGTGGGATAACATAATCGAGACAGCCCACAAATTCGTTTTGTGGAAAATTTGTGATTAGAGAAAGTGTGATTAAAAATGTAGGAAAGAGAATGTAAGGTGTAAGATATGAGACGTATAGATGGTGATAAATGGAATGTAGGAAGGGGAGAATGTTTTATCAAATAAAAGGAACAGAATATGAGATGAGTATAGATAAAGTATATGAAATGTGAAATGTAGAAGGAACATGTTAGTATTATTAGAATAGAAATTAACGTTAGAATAGAAATATTAGAATTGTTAGAATGCAGGAAAGTAGAATTATTAAGAATATGGAATATAAAAATGGAACGAAGATTAGTGATGTGAGGTAGATGGGATGTATATAATAAATAAGATAAATATGTATATGAAATATATAGAATGTAGAATGAAAATGTTAGTAGTGGAAATTAGGATAAAAGATATTATTATTAGATATGACATGGGAAATATAAGATATATGATGTAAGAAAAAAAATATGAACTGTGATTGTTGGGTCAAGGAAATATGAATTAGTAATATGGGATATATGAGCATATGAAACGTTAGAAGGCAGTAGAAATTAGGATAAAAAATATACAGTAAAAATATTGTGGGATATGTGAGATATGAGATACGTAATAGGGAATATATTCAGCAATAAATTGTTACTTATGTACATATATATTATAAAATATTAAAATTTTTTGATATAATAGATCATGTCTGTTTGCATTATATAATGAAGAAAACAAATTTGACAAGATGGATAATAAAATGAAAACAATTTTCATTTATTTTCATACGTTTTTTAATTCGTTTTTATATCTTTGAATTTCAATTATATGTACAAAGTGAATTTATTCGACTTTATTGTAACTTGCTCGTGCTGCGATAAATAACAAAGACTTCAGAACGAAGGGTATAGAGATGAATTAGCGTTTATTGGCAAGATCTGAACTTCTGACGCCAAAAAGAACTAGGTTTTTTTCTACTTTTCTCAGCCAATAAATTTTAATAATCACGTCATAAATATACAGTAACATTAAAGACGTAAAATTTATAACGCCACTTTTTGGCTATTTGCCCGACTTTCGTTCCTGATATCGTGTGAAAGAATTTAAATTACCAATTAATGATGATATAAATCGAAGAAATATTCATGATTGTCCCATTGCGAAGAACAAACTAAATAATGGCTATGGCAGTGCGTGCAATTCAATGACCCCCAAATTGGCACGCAACAAACTGGACGATAAACTTGAAAAAATAATCTTAATATTTATTTGAAACTTAATACACGACTGAACATCAATTAAAGAATGATGTAGAAAAATGTTTATAGTTGTTTCGCTGTTCTGCTATTTGACTTGAAAACGGAGGATTGTCGAATGGTACTTACGGTGTACGTAATTCGATGACCCTGGATTCAGCTCGAATTTCACGGTGGCAGTTTCGTTAAACGGTGAAAGGAACATTTCAAGGGACGATAGGAAACGATCAAACCGGTTAAAAATATGAATTCCCACACTGGCTGCACGGATACCGTATAGAATAAACAGTTAGATGTTGTCGAGGGGGCAACCTTGCTTGAACAGGCCATTGGACGTTACTGAGATCTCGCAACTTTTCAATTATCGAATATCGCAACTAGAGAATATTTCATTTTTTTTTTCTTTTTTACGAAATTTCATTCGTCAAATCCTTTAATCATCGTTATTGTCATTTGTTAATAAATTTGACAAATTCTGACAAATTGTTCGAGAATAACCATATATCTTTTTTATTTTTCACTAACTTCATTAACAATTATTATTTATCGATTTAATCATTAATATTGCAAATTAATATTGGAAAGATGTTACTGTAGGAAACATTCGTCACAAATATCGGAACAGACCAAAATGAGTTCCTTCATCGACATTTGACGCGTGCAATGACTGTTTCAATCGGCACAGCCACCGGTTATAAATCGTTACAAACACTTTCTATATAAACCGCTTTTTGCATCCTCTATCATGTACATTGCGCCGGTTGCACAATAATAAAACATCGACGCTGAAAGTAAAAGTTTCTCGAACACTTTCTTGTCGTTTTCGAACTCTCTGACTTGTGGTTTAACGAACTTATGTGTTAATCATTCGCGTGCAACGAAATGACATGACGAGTCACATGTTCGCGTATTCAAATGATAAAAAGAAACGAGCATTTAACTCGATGCTAAAACTATCGATATTTAGTACATAAGCGCGAGGAAACTAAGAAAAATAAGTTTCGAAATAGATTATGAGTTATTCAACTATTTCTTAAAGCAAGTGTTTCTTATAATTATATCGGGTAAGTATTGCATTTCTATTCTGGTGAATGATTCACTTCTAGAAACAATTTTTACTAACATTTCAAAAATAACAATTCTGTCACAGACACAGTTTACGTCACTCCTCCAGCAAAAATATCTACAGTGAAACTAAAGAGGCTACTATCAAGCGTCCGTTTTAATAAAAATCAATATTAATTTCGCTAAAAATACATTTTTAGTAATTGTAGAAACACTCTGTTTAAGAATTTTTATGTTAACGTAGTTCTTTGAGATTTTACAGTTCTACTGCGTTGAAATATATCAATCATTAAAATCACGAAAATAAACTGATACACTATACTGATATAAACTGATAACGTTCTATCTTAATAAACATAGCAACTGACAAAATACTTAAATTATCTCGATATCAAAATATAATATTTCAGTTTAATCACATTATTTCTGTCGAATAAACGCTCGCATATTTGCAGTAACTGGACAAATAATAAATTTCGAACGCGTCGAACCTTCGCTTTTGCGGCAGCCATTTAAACACGCAACTGTGCAAAGCAATAGAAATCGCAGTGCACACGGAAGCAGAGTGTTTAAGGCATGAAATACCGAGAATTCCAACATTTTCCAATTTTCCACTCGTGATGAGCGTCCAGAAACTGTAAAGCGCGACCGGAAACCCATGTTTTAATCGCGTCGAAGACGTTGGACACGATCTATACGCGTTATCGCGGCTCCGCTCGTCGATTTCTGCGTGTTTCGTTATTGTTCTAGCGAGCAAGTTCCAGCAATCGCGGCCTCCGTCGATTTCGCAACGATTCGCACTGGAGAGCCGTCGGTTTTTGTTATCCCGCGTTTCTCCGGAGGTTTTTCGCGTTCGCGTTACCTTGAACCGTGGAAAAAGATCGAGGAGCCGGGAGAATGGTAGATTTATATTTCTCAATGACGCGAGCGATTAAGATAAAATTTTCACTCCATTTTGTACGAATCTTGCATCCGAAGATCGAACTTGGAATGATAAAAGATACTTGTTATTATTACTGGATTAGATTATTAGACTGATGGTAGATTTTTGAATTCGTATCGTTAAAAATGTGATTAAAAAAACGGGACATATAATAGAAGAATATATAATAGAATATAATATAATAGAAAGAATATAAAAAGATAGAAGAATGGAAAAATATATGATAATATATTATAGAGTAGAACAATATATTGATAAGATAAAAGAACATATATTCCTATCTTTAACAGAATTTGGCAGAATAAGAGTAAATATTATTAAAAATATTACACTTTAGATGTTTTATATTTGTTTATATCTTGAAACATTTCAAATTTTTTAAATTTTAACATCAGTGGAAAAAAAGGAATTGAAATTATACGTAAGAATTTAAATAATATTAATGAAACATTGCACAATGGCACTAATTAATTCTTAGAAATATAGTGTACTGTATGAATACAGTAATATCCTTGGAAAGTTTCTTTTCAAGTGTATAACATATTTCTTTCTCTATGTAACACAGATATTTTACGTTTCGACTTAAAGTCTTTCTCCATCCAATCGTTATGAATCTGATAACGTCAATTTTTCTAAACGACATATAGATGCCAGATAGTACTACTTTTTCTCTCAACGTAGCAATTTTTATAAAATGTCTATAAAACTATACGTGATCCAGATTTTAAGCGTGTCAATAGATGCCGCTGTTCCAGCACATATATTTACAACCGCGCCATATCTTTTCTACACAGGATATAAATCGATAAAGTAAGAACGCTTTAATACAGTTAAACATACCATGTTTCGTAACCCTGTTGCTCAGTGAAAGCTTCCCAAAGCGATGCGTATTAAATCATTTTCCTCTCATGCGTTTTAAGAACAATTAACCACCTTCTTATTCAATCCTTTCAACCAACATCGATTTCATCTGACCGAGACCTAGATCTCTCTTGGACATCCAACGCTTCCAAATGAACACCCAACAAAGCAACGTTTCGTCGAATACATATTGCGTCTAACGTCGATTAATTGTAAAGTATCCTTAAGAAGTCAATTCGTTTTGACTTGGCTTAACAGACGTTTCGACTGATTAATGGACCAAGTCAGTGACTAATTAGACGTTTTCATTCGATGTCGTGATAACAAACGGAGCCAGTAGCGTTTAAACGAAAAGAAAAGAAAAAAAGAATGATAGGTGAGCCAGTCGTTGCACGTGCACGTGCATGCGCATAACGCACGCACCTGGAACGATTGCCAGCGACTTAATGATTTCCCCACGGCTTCGTTGAGATTTCATCAGGCAGGCCGTGGTTTCTTAATCGAAACGCCGCGAACCTAGATCACGCCGAACCCTTTTTCTTTCGGAGGTAAAAAGGAAACCATTAATAGGTTGGAGAAAATCAACGAGGACACTGTCTCGGCGATCGGAGCTTCAGATATGATAATCGCGTTGCAATTTTCCCTGGAAAATGTATATTCTTGCGGCGAATGATTTCTCTACTTGACTTTAAACAGGCTTTCATCCGTTTATTTATCTGTTTGACGATCATTTAAGTGAAAAATGGCCTTCGGAGAAGATAACAGGCACATTTTTCGTGGAAAACGAATATTTCTTAAAATGGATAGCTTTTCTTACAATTTTCTACGTTTATTTGTTAGATATTTATTCTATTTCTGTCTCTATAATTCTCTATATTTATTTCTTTACTTTATGATGTAAGTATAATTGGCATTCGAATTGGAATAATTTCAAGATTTCCTTTCGTCTACAATTTTAAAATTATTCAATCACAGGATCAACAGAGTCTTATAGATAGGTTGAATATTTGAGCACTTAGACAATAGTACATATTATGGGGAATTACAAGGGAACACTTAAAAATTTCCTGAGTATTATAATTATATTCGGAAAGTTTGAAACAAACTTAAAAATCTACATAGATGCTGGAATATGTTTAGTGCAAATGCATATTATTACTAGTGTATATTCATAAATTTGAATATTTAGTAGAACTATCTTAAACATTAACTACATAGATGCTGGAATATGTTTAGTGCAAATGCATATTATTACTATCTAGTGTATATTAATAAATTTGAGTATTTAGTGGAACTATCTGAAACATTAACTATACATATAATATTTAAGGCAGCAACTTTTGTACTATATATTAATATTTTAGCAAATGTATGTTTAGCAAATGCCTGGCAACTTGTATTTACTGCATATACATTTTCAAATGAATTTCAGATCAACAGTGAAGTACTTTTAGATCCTTATATGTTATAAAAATAAACTGCTACTATTATTTTATCTTTTACACTTGCTACGACTATTCATATAATGTACATTCTATACACTTTTACACGTTGAAGTATCTCACGAGTGCAACAACATTCGCAATCCACTCATCATAACTTCTGGTTTAGAAACGGACAGTTTGCCCAGTTTCCACATCCTCGTTCGCGTGGTAGAAATCGAAGAAATCTTTTTCCACTTCGGTGTTCGCCAATTAAAACCGCCAGAGCAGAAGGAAAAACCGCGTCGAAAGTAGTTGCTGACTGAGCAGCGGTCGTTTCTTGCTGCGCAAAAGCGAATACATATACACGACTCAAGTGCGTTCCTCGCGCGAAAAAAATATCGATTCACCAGGATCCATTAGCTACGGTAATTAACCATCGTTCGAAATTCTCGATGATTCATCGACGTGTGGATACGAGTTGTGAAATCGATCGATCGTCGATCCGTCAAGAACAACCGTCGAATCAATGATAACGATTGTTGTACTTACGCGTTATCTCGTTGATTACGAGGTGTAAATAGATAATTTGCGATTAGAGTAAATATTGGACAGATATACTTATGTATTTCTTACGTGATTAGATCTTTTTTTTTTTCTTTTGGAAAACTTTTGCAAAAGTGAAAAAAGTTTTAGAGAAGTTTATGGAAATTTGATGAGAAACTAAAGATGCTTGTGCCAAAGTATTTGAATGTTAATAAATATTCGTGTTCAATAACATTAATTTCATTCATTGATATTGGGAAAGTTGTGATGAGTGGATTGCGTACATTAGGAAAATGCGAAATACGATTCCCCTCAGATTTATTAAAATCAAACAAACTCAAGAAAGTGATATAAATATAAATTTTAAATTGTTAGAATTAATAATTTGATTAAGGTGGAAATGTAATTATACGTATGTAATTTCCAGTTTTCCAGTATTTAGTTGAGACTTTAATCGTAAATATTTATACGCAATGTATTTAGTAGCAGTACCGGGGAAAGTTCTTTATATATACGAATTTCAATTTGTCTCTAAACACTACTCAACTATGCGAGAGTTTATCGTTATTGCGTTAAAAGATCGCACACGTGGTATAAATTGTGATTACGATGCATCAAAAGTCAGATTGTATTTTGTAACAAAATTTAGATTCAAAGTCGAGCTTCTACTCTTTACGTATCAGTTACATAGTTAAATAATCAAAATCTACTTCATCTTGTAAATTCTAACTTCCAATCTTTCATACTGAACGTCTCCACGTCTAAACAATAATTAATGTGACGTTCTTTTGACATGTTGCAATTAGAAAAATTTCTGCCTAAAACTAATCAACTAATAAAAGTCTGCTCTGGCCATCTGTCAGATTTAATTCGTCAACGTTGAAAATAATAATCCAACACGTCAGACGCGATGTCACGACAACAGATAACCAACAATCATTCGAACCTACCCGAAGATCTACGACAAACTCTGGAAATCAAAATCCCCAAAAATCCTCGAGACTCACCTGAAAATCCCTCCGGCCGTTCTCTCGAGCTCGACGAGTTCGTGCTTCCCGTTCCTGATCACCGATGAAATCCGTCTCTTTCAAACATCGAGAACTGGCTGGAGATCGTCACGAATCGGGAACTACGTCGAACTGAATGGCGATCGATCGGCGATCGATCGATCGAAGGAAGCAAGGAAGAGAAGCAGCACGCGTCTCGACGGCTTTGCCTCGACTGATTCAAGAACCGAGCGTGAAGTGACGGTACACCAGGCCTGGGTGGTTTACGTTTACCTGATTGTCCACGGGCAACAGCCGAACGAAGACCGACAGATTTTCCGCACAGGTGGAACAGAGACGATCGTAGGTGTTCGGTAGGGTGGGAGACGTTGGACAGGTAACAGATAGGAGAGAGAGAGAGAGAGAGAGAGAGAGAGTGGGTTCTACAACGTTGCCAGATTGTCTGGCCAAGCATCGAATACGGGTTGCATGTACGACGATGAGTGGAAGCGTCGATCTCGTCGGAGGAAGCACGAGCAACAACGATAACAGAGGAGCGGCGGCGAACAAAGGGGATGATGAGGTGGCTGACTGCCACCCGGCATGTTCATCGCGCACTATCTTTCAAAACCGCCGTCCAACCGCGAGAAAGTCATAATTTTCCTCGGTTTATGTCGCGCGTACAGTTCTCGGTTCTTCCCGAGGTTCTGCATCCTTCTGTGAATATAAGCGTTCTTAATTAGAATGCGCATTCACGTGTTTGCAAATATTGCTTTACAAATATAATTTACGTGCGTTGCTATTGACGCCGATATTTATGCAAGGATTTCGCGTATTGTAAGATTAAAGAAAAATAGAACACCAACAGAGATCGTTCGTTTTAGCCACTGAATCTCAAGAACGTGTTAGACTTTTTCGTTCCTTCATATATCATGCGACTTCTTTTTGTTTAATTTAATAAATGTACAAGGAGAATGTATCGATTAAACTACGAAAAATTTCGTTCAATGTCGTGCAGACTCGTAGGTTGTGCATCAGATTGTTTTGCGATAATGGGAGTGATAATTAATTACATCAGGAAATATGTCCGTTTTTTAATGTTAAATATATATCTGTTATTATCGATTCAATTATTTAAGTAATGTCGTGCATATAACTTTTATCTTATCTCGTATAAACTCGAGTTTGTTGTTTGTAAAAGTATTATTCTTCCTCCGTCGAATTGCGCGCGTGTGTTTTCAAGCAATTTTCGCTCAAACTTTGAAAACTGAAAAGAATTAAAATGGTTAAAGAGAACTAATGTCGGGTTTCGAATTGTCGTACCTGTACCAACGATTCACCAAAATTAATCTCTACAGACGGCTTCTTAATTGCCACTCGAAATTCGTAGAAAGCCATTAGACCAGCTCTTCTCGCAATAAAAATTCGCTAATTAGGACAGGGCCAGGCGAAACGATCTCTACCGAGAATCCTCTCCTCAATTAGCAAACAAACACTGCGGTAAGAAATCTCGAGCCGTTTCTCCATCTGCCCGCCATAAACCTAAACCTCGGCGACTAATTTCGAATGACAGCTCGAAGAAAATTCATTGTAAACATCTTATCATTTCTCATAGGAAGAAGAAACATTGGTCGCTTAACGGTACTTTATATAAGTACTGCAAGCTATAAGATTACTAATTGCTAAATACATATGCATTAGGTTACCTCTACAACGTGACATACTATAAACTTATAAACTTACTAATTCAGTAAATTATCTTCGTAACTAGAACTACACTGGAAAAGTCTTCATAAATTACATTTTCAAACTCGAACTTTCCATCGTGTTACAATATTGTATTTGATTTTCTTTTATATATTTTATAAGTACAACTTTGCGGTATACAATTTTCCTTCTTCAAATACATTCTCAAACAAGATTTTCAAATCGATTGATACAAACCAAGTTCCTTGCGAATACGAAGTTAAAACGAAATATCACTTTTAAATATAAAATAATCTTATCGAGTTTTAACTTCGATTCGATCGATCAATTTCTATAACGTTCGTTTTTATCTCAAACGAGATCTCATTCCACGAGGTGCCGATGTCCTCAGGAATTCCACCATCTCCTTAACACACAGTTCAGAGTGTTCCACTTACAAATTCTACCATGTAAAATTAGTTAAGGCACATGCAAATCGATACTCTGCCACGAAACGTCATTCGCATGAGCGAAGTCTCTATTTTCATGGAAGCGTCGTCGTCGTCGTCTCGAATGTTAATGAGCAAGAGAACGCAGAGTCCGTAATTCCGTCTGTTAAAAACCGCGATTTTTTGTTTGCACTTTACTCCGCAAACCAACCGAGTGGCTTTTCCTTCGTGCGCATCGTTGCGACTGGTCGATTAGGATTTCTCAGAATCGACGGGCCAGCCGAACGGTACTTCTTTTTTTCGACGAAGGAGCAACCCTCCTGGGAAACTTCGCGACTGGATCTTAATCGGATATTCCGTTAATTGCCACTCTTGCTGTTTCCTTTTTCTCCACTTAGAGCTTCTTCCGAGCCAGCTTCCCACTTAGAGCTTGCTCGTTCAAATGGAAATTACCCTGAGAAAGCGTGGAAAAGTTCGAAGGAGATTTGTTATTGAATGAACGTTCTAGGAAAATTGAGAAGGAAAGATGAAGTGTACCGTAGGTAATAGAATACCTACAATTAGGGAAATGATTATACCTCCAGATTGTTAGAGAAATAATTAATCCGTCAGAATTTGTACGAGATAATGATGCAAAATGTGCAGAATTTTGAATAAAAATAAGGAATTAATTATTACAGATATGCTAGCTTCTACAGGATTCTTTGATCTAAAAGAATTTCAGATCATATATGTATGTACAAATATATTAAATATATGTGGTATTAATATATTTATATTTATACATTATACAATATATATTGAATTAATATTTAATTCAATATTTATATCTGATTTACAATATGTGAACAAAACAAAGTAACAGGACTTTCGATGATTTTATTATAATATATTTAACTCTAAATCGATAACCACTTACGTTAGATTGTTAAAACTTTGTATTTTGGATTTAATTCCTTTGTCTGACGGAGATCAGTAATAAGATTGAATCAAATTCTAAAATCAAGTGATTGCAAAGCTTAAATTGTTACGATCGGCGATACCATTAAACGTTACAGGATGAAATAAATCTCTCTTTAATTGTATTTATAAAAGTATGAATTTTCATCAACACGTCCGATAGTCTATCGTATGTATGGTTGTACGTAACGATTTCCAATTTCCTTCGAGTTATTATATTATATTATCGATTATATTAAAACGGGTGAAACAAGTCTCCGCGTAAGTTTCAAGTTTCGTTAACCATGTGAGCTCATGCGTTTATCGTGCGCAACAACTTAATACGTTTTATATTTCTTCCAAACGAATCGTCGATGGCAATGGAGTCGATGAAATAAATATCGAGCATCGTAGAGTTTTTTCCCCCAGAGGCGGTAAGAAGGAGACGCGCCTTCGAGTCGCGTTTATGACTTAAGTGGCGGAGAAATTTATTACACTGGTCGGGCAGCGATTGTCAGTGATCGTTCAAAGGAAGAGGCGAGAAAAAGTGGCGGCCAGAGTCCGAGCCCGTTTCCGTGGCCGCGAAAGAAAATTGGAACGAGCTCGTTTCTTCGTCGACTTCTCGTACGGCGAGCTGTTTCTCGATTATCTTCCTTATCTTCGAACCGGTTCGGATCCACGGATCATCCTCTTATCGCTGCGTGGTTGGTTTTACGCGCGACTTCGGCCCTTCGATGACTCACTGTACGTACGTACGTACCAGAGCCGCAATTAACGAGTCGGCACTGGCGTGGGTCAGCGGCCACGATCCGTGTAAAAGGAACGATAGAAACTTCCAAGGGAGTTTACTCGAGATCGGTATTTATGTGCATTATTAACTGGATATAGTTCGCATGTAGCGTAGCTCATACGTCTCGCTAAATAACTCTAGTCGGACTATAGACGACTGTATAGCAATTTGTGCTAGATTATTAAAATTTTGTACTTATTTCACCTTACATCGTGTTATTCGTGTTATGATCAAAACTTCGTGTTTACTTTACTTTGTAATAATTTAATAATTTCCAATTATTAAAATTCTACGTTTCTCGCGATTTTGGAACAATTTATGTTGGATTATTAAAATTCTGTATTTAGTTTACTTTACAATGATTCATCGTTAAAATTGTATACTTCTTAGAATAATTTTCCACTCTTCGTGATCAGATAAAATTAAGTAGAATTAAAAATTTCAAAATTGAGTTCCAGTTAAGAGTTAAATAGAGCAGTGACAAACTGAATTCTTGAAAAATAGAACGAAAATGAAGCTGAATGTTCTAAATCGATTTGATATAAAAATTTCGTAACATTTCATTTCAATAAAAATGCAACGTCGATTTTTGCAGTTATTTGCAATACTTTTGTACCCATCCTCCGTCTTGCATTTAATCGATATAACTGTAATAATAATAACAGTAGTAATAAGAGACGAAGATTAACTAGATATTTTAATAAGCTTTTAAAAGTTTCTGCCACGTCGTGAAGGTTATTTTAATCTCTGGTCGGCAAGCAAGGTCGGTAGGACGAATCGATTTAATTGCGAAATCGGTACTCTGCGGACTAATTATACTTCGCCCGTTGTGTTTCGAGTTTAATCGAATAGAGAAGTTTAATGGGTCGGGCGAGATGAAACGTTGGAAATACGGGTTTCAACGATTAGTTGCTTCTGATCGATTGAACTTTTCTATCGAATGCCAATGTCAACACAACGTGAATCAATACAGCGTTGCAAAGATAAAGCCACGAAGTAAAAAACGGTAAAAATGTCGAATCAAACGTAGGGGAAAATATGAAATTGACACAGCATTGAAAATAAATACGTATAATTTATTTGCGCTTTACTTGGCTTTCAATTGGTCAATCCGCTTACTTCGAAGTAAATGAAATGATACCAACGACGCAAAAATTTAATGCATCGATCGGAAAGATAGTTCTAACGGCTAAAGTTCAACGATTAATTTGAAAAAGCTAAGTGACGCGTAAATTTAATGCCACGGATTGCGCGTCTCCGTGATGTATAAATACGTGCACTTGCACGACGATTATGCAATTGTTATAATTTGCATAATTGTTTCTGCAACCGCATGATACAATTTCAGTTTCAAGAGTTGGAACAATCATACGATGAAAACGCAACTTTCTCGCTCAGGAAACTTTTAGAGAAGAACTTTGTTTGAACTTTTCGGTATCGAACTGTTGCGGAATTATCTTTGACTTCGAATTCGAGTCGAAGTCGGAAAGAGTTTTCAAAATCCACCGTGATCCTTGAAATCGATACCTACGTTCTAGGCAAGATTGATATTCGTACCAAATGTCGCTACGTTGCAATGCCCTTTTTACCACCTTCACCTTTTCTGATAAATAAATATCGTTTGATAAATTGCACGAGAGATCAACTTTAAGAGGGATCTGTGCGTATAATTCAATCTCGGCGTACAATGTTGTTTGCAGAAGGGGAATTCTTTATATCTGCGTCAACATCGCACTGCAGCAGACACATGGTGTTTATTTTCAACGCTAGAATTAACAACGACTAAAGCACAAAGTGTGCAACGAAAGATAAAAACGGCGCGAGAGAAAGATGACATATTTTGCAACAGGAAAAAAAAAAAAATTACGTGTATATTTTTCTTAAATTTATAAAATTTCTACGGAAAATTACGAATTGTCCATTTTGCTCTGGCATAAATGTATTTTAAATATTGTAAAATTTCAGAAGGAATCGAGAGAAATTAGTGTCTATAGAATGGGATCTTGGTCTACAATATCGGGTATCCACAAGAAGAGAAATCCCTGTTATCTGTGCCAAGTATTGCTACATTGTGTTATCTTTAATGATACTCACTTTCTTAAATGGTGCAAAATTTCAAGACAAAATAAAGGAGATTAGTATCAATTTTAGCCTACATTACCATCTGCCAAAGAAAAGAATCGTGATATCCATGCCAAATATCGCTACGTTGCAAACACTCGTGCCATCCTTAACGATATCTAGCACATTCTCAGTCAAAAGTCTTAGGATACTTTTCATTTTTAACATGATTTGTCACGGACACTAAATTTTTCAACTGCCTATATATCACACATGTCCATAACAATTACAGATTTTTTGTTGTTGTAATAAAGAACGTATTTAATTTCTTCAATCTCCCAATAATCATAATATTTGTCCCAAGACTTTTAAGCAGAGATGTACGTAAACTCTTTCTTTTCGCTGTTCAAGCGAAACGAAATACTTTAAGTGGACGATTTAAAAGAGATCGTGTAATTCAGCCTTAGCAAGGCAATAGTATCCACAAAAAGAAGATTTCCACGAAGATATCGTTCCAGTCTGAAAAACGCGGGCCTCGTTTGAGGCGACACCCGGCTCGTAATTCAACAACCGCGGTTACCCACTAACCTTAACCGACTACGTGAAACAGAGTAATAATGGCAAGAGTCGATAATAGGTCAACGTCGGAGAAAGTTTTCGGCGAGTCGTTCCGTTATATACCAAGAAGACGAAGCAGGCCGAAAAGCGGCTCCTCAGTCATCGGCGACGCCCACTGCGATCTGGGTCGATCATCGACGTCGATCTAGCCGAATTTCGCCGCTCGATCACTCCCGAACAAACATCTCGTTAAGGTTCCATTCGAAGGTTTGCACGTTTTTCCACATTCTGTCGAAATATTTCTTTGGATTATTGAGCTTATCGCCTGTTCAAAAGGGAACCATTCGATGAAGAATTTGTATGATTACATTATACAGAAATTTATACTTTTATTTGCTATGATTTAGTTTAAGAAACGAGGTATGGTTAATGATATTCGTAAAATATTGGTAAAATTTCTGAGTCACTGATAATAAGGAAATGAAAGTTTGAACTCTTCGGCACACCACGTGAATTGAAA
This sequence comes from Melipona quadrifasciata, assembly GCA_001276565.1. Lineage (NCBI taxonomy): Eukaryota > Metazoa > Arthropoda > Insecta > Hymenoptera > Apidae > Melipona > Melipona quadrifasciata. The sequence goes on from KQ435748.1 coordinate 468,293, forward strand.
TAATACTGTACATACGATATTATTCAATGTTATGCATACAGCGAAATGTAGAATGTTTTCTTTGAATTTTTTTGTTAATGTATATGGAAGAAGAATAACGATTTTGTGTGTATATGTAATAATAATAATAATAATAATTATTATTATTATTAATATTTTCGATGAAAAAACAAAGCTCTGAAGAATATATCTAAGTACAATCCACGATACACCTACACCATTTAACAACATAGAACGACACGCGCCGATCACTCACTTGTCAGAGACATCCACGTCAAACCTCCATTCCCGCAATCCGACTCTCCATCCCCACGACAGACACATAAATATAATACTAAAATCACGCTTGATTTCAATTAGACGAAACTAGAACGAGTACGCCACGATCGATTACAACCCTTCTAAATAATTTCTCACCGCAACAGGAGATCGGTCACGTGAACTTTCGACATCCCACCGCACAATCCATTTACTCTTCCATTCTCCGTTGCCGTCACTTTGTCTATTAGTCACGGTAATTAAGGTTGTTCCGCCAGTCCACACAAAGATAATACTACGAATTACTTAACACGATTGCCACACGAGGACGAATTACTCTCGTCGCGTCCCGTTATATCGTCGATCGGTCACGACGATATAATCGTTTTCACGTAACGATCACGTGGGAATGGTCACCGGGGCGATCGTCGTTCCACGTTAATTACGATTAACTGGCGGACCGGTAATTGCGCGCCTGCTTCCACGCTCACTTAAGGAGATTTTCCGCGAAACGCGACGCGCCGGTCGTCGCGATCCCATCGCGCTCCAAAGAGTTCTCCGCGCTAATTGCGGACACCTGTGAATCCAATTGCTGCGAACAATCGAACGCTCCCGGGGAACAATTGGAATTCTACCGCGGACCGATGCTCCTTTCGTTGTTTGCGCGTCCGTGGGTATTGATATAGCCTGGCCAATCCTATTATAGAATAATAACGCGTCTTGGTTGGGTCCGATCGGGCGAGATAGAGTATGAATTAAATTGCGGTTTTCTGAATGCGGTCGTAGAGAATAGAAGACAAATGTGGCTCGCCGATTATCTTTGTCTCGTTAATAGTTAGTTAGTCGGTTGTTGTTCCGTTGGCTCTTTAAAAGTGGTCTGGATTAGGCGGAGCATTTACATTGCGAGGAATGGAACGTAAAATAGTTTAACGTAACATTCAATAAAAGCTAGTAATTTAATACAACCAGTTTTGATGCAGTTTTGATGCGATACAGCGTAATAATTGGTACGTAAAGATATACGTTTTAGCGTTTGGAAAGATATGATTTATTTGTTAAAGAAAATGATACTACGAACAATTTTCACGAATTAAAATTTTTCCTCTGATTTATTTTCTTTGAACATTCTAAATTAGAATGGAATTAAAAGATCAAGCCATGGTATTAATCATTAATCTCTCGTAAACGTCAAGCACTCCATACCGCAGTCGACTTTAGAGAAACTATTTCAAGCAAGGGGAAACAAGGAAAGCTCACGCACTAGAAATGATCCAAGAATACCAGAAAATAACACGGATAAAATCGGAGATCTTCCCCTCGAGATGCTATGATCATGCCCGATCGCAACTGGAACGTTCTACTGAATCGTACAACACGCAAACCTTCACGCTGAAAGTTTCCCTTAATTGACCCTCACACGTGACTTTGCTATTCAACCGCTAAGTATCGAGGTTCGATTTTTGCCATAATAAAGTGCAAGAGAAAAGGAAAGGTAAGGGGGCAGATGAGAAAAGGGGAGGAAGTACGAAGCACGATCCGTGCAATCAGAAGTCATCTGCGATCTCGGCTGCGAGACCTTGAAATCACTTATGACTGTGATCGCGCCGATTTCCCTGTAATCTCGGGATTATCGAAGGCCCGCGCACGGAACGGAGAGCTTCCTCCTTCTCCTTCTCGTTGCACGCGTTTCGTCGGTCGCGTTGTACGTACGATGGGAAAGGCTCGGTTCGGATTACGCGATCCCGACGCGATAATGATCACCGCGCGCGTCGCGCTCGTCCACGGGAGCCATTTTTCTCGCCGCGCCGTGAAATCGTACACCGGCGCGAGCGATTACGATATAAATCGATCGGTTTCGTGCAGCGGATTAATAGCGGATAACGCGGAATCGCTGCGGAATAATTGCGTGCGCGTTACCACTGCCCGAGACCGAGGCTTAACGAGACAATCGGACGAAAATTGAGAACGAAATTCCTCTCTCCGCGACTCCAAATTGCTGTAGATCGTCGACGTGCACGTGGCGAGGAAACGCGCGCGAAACGAGATCGATCGGTTTTCATGGTAGATTTTTGTAGAGTTGTACGTTTGATGGACGATTACGTGAATTTGATCGTTGTTGTTTTTGAGATTGTTTCAAAGACGCAGGACTCCAAAAATTCTAGCTTGTGTGGCAGCCTTTGTGAAAGCTGTTGCAAGGGGAAAGAATTTTTATTGCTGTAAAACGTTGAACGTTTGCAGTTTGTCTCCTTTTTTGTTCAATCGTGAATTGAACGATTGTTATTCTCTTTAATTTGCTTTTTTTCGTCGTAGCAGTTTTAGCGATGTCAAAGATATAACGAGTCGAATCAGGAGAAGTAAATGCAAGTGGAGGTGTGATATTCATGTTATAGTTTTACATGTAGGATTATGTATCGCTAGTAAATTGCCATCGTCAAGGATAGTTTTTCATCACCGTAGAAAGTACTTGAGCTGATCTATAAAACCATGCATTTAGTTAAGTGGCAATTTTGATTTAGATTTTCATCTTGTAGTTTCATTTGCCTCTCCTGACTCGTCAAACAGAGCTATAGCTATAGCTTGATATTGAAACACCATTAGCTTCGTGAAGATTTCTAGAAAAATTCCCTAGTCTAGAGAAGATCCTAGTTTACGTTTAATTTGAAATATCAGCACCAACTATGTAGCTCTAGATCGTCATTTCGTAAACTCGTTATTAGAATACGTAATAAGGATAATTCCCTAAATCCCTTAAACAGCTTCCTTAAAACCTTAATTTAAATTCACCATTAACGTTATCCACTTTGATATATTATCCTCCAATAACACCACCCTGTTCGTCCACGAAATCTAACCCTTCTCTTTCCCCCTCAAGAAGGACTAAACTCCCAAATCTTAGGAGCCCTGAAAGCGCAAAACGAACGAAACAAGGGGAACGAAAGGTTCGACGATTCGCGCGTTTGACGAAACTGTAACCCTATAATGTAACGTTGTACCGGCTGACACGGGGCTAACACGTGGCTTTCGATGTTTTTCTCCCGGCGCGGCGTCGCGACGCAGGAGAGCGACGGTGGTTGCGATGGTAGCGACGCCGAGATGATCGGTAATGGGAGACGCGGAGGCGGAACGGAAAGGGATCGCGATATGGAGGAGGATGAGGACGAAGGAAGGGAGGAAAGGAGCTCAGAGGGTGGAGGTGGTGGAGGTTTCGGTGGTTGGAGGTCCCACCTGCTCGGTGGGCTGACGCAACGTGTCAAATCCTGGTACTGGGGCGCCAGGCCCCTCGTAAGTTTAAATTTAAACGAAACCACAAACACACAAAAGTCTATCATGCACAGATACTTTTTCGTCTTTTTCTTTTTTTCGATCTTTTCTCTCTCTCTCTCTCTCTCTCTCTCTCTCTTTCTCTCTGTATTTTTCTCTTCGTTTCTCTATCTCTTTTTTTTCTTTCAACTTTATCGAGATCTGTCTCGCTTTATTTTACTTGAAAATTTCCAATTTCTTTGCCCTTTCTGCTCTCTCACGTCTCATGCTCGCGAAGCGTTCGAGCGTTTCGAGTCGCGGCGGACGGACACCTCGACCGTGGAACTTCTCAACGAGTTCCCTTGAAACTTAAACGGTCCGAACCTGTCTTAACGAATCTCGAGTGTTTTAAAAGCCCCCGGGCGTTAAAATGTCCGCGGCAATGCAAATTTGCAAATTTCCATCCGCGCGCTCGCCCGGACTGAAATTTCGTGGCTTTTAACGCTCTTGGATTTTTCAACGCCGGTCAAGATGGGTGGACTTTTCAAGGTTCTCTTCGAGATCCTCGCGTGGTTTTCTGACGGTCGTTGCGACTTCGAGGCGACTCGTTTGCAAATTGAAGAGGGAAGTCGTCGAGTGTCTGTCGACTTTAATGGGATACCTTTTTTCCATTTATTTATTTTTTTTTTTTAATTTTACTCTATCCTTTTAATTGCTCTATAAATTCGAAAAAAAGTATAAAATTACTATCGTTCTTCGTGTATCTTTCTTGAACTGAAAAATAACTTCTCGTGTAAAGATTTTCCTTTTGGCATCGGGAGAAATCTCTTTTTCTCTTTTCAGAAAATGAGAGAAAGATATTTATTCATCAGTAGTCTCGTTTCATTAGATCCAACATTAGATCAGTAGATAAAATAGTGTTTAATGTGTAATATTTGGAGTACAGTCCGTCGAATATTTAGCAAAGTAATTAATAGACACGATGGTAAAAAGTAGTGCCAATAGTTAGATCATATTAAGAGCTAGTTAATAAATCTTTCTAATAACTTTAGTTCCCGACAGATAGAACAAGTTCCGGTTGAGCAATTATCGGCACAAAACTTTCTTGAACACACAAGAAGACGAAAGAAAAAGACAAAATGAATTTTTTTCAATGTTTTAAACTTATTGAACACGAAATGAGAATGTCTATATTTTGTAATTTCTTAATTTGAAATGAAAATTCCTAATTTTCGGTTGGCAATTTTTATAACTTCGGATGTTTTTTAATTTTTGACCGCAACTTTTAATTAAATGAAACTTGAAAAATGTAAATGAAAATTCAATCGTCTAATTTCGAGCCATCGGATACGATCATCCCCTTCGGCATGAAATTCTCCCAATTTAGATCTCTGTCTTTCTGTTTCACTATATTACGTTACATACATATATGTCTCTTTCTCTCTATCTGTCTGTCTCTTAGTTCTTTCTCTATCCCTATTTTTTTACCAAGATCAATTTTTCCTTTTACTGCTCTTAGAGTTAGCGAACTTAGTCGAAATAGCGATAGGTGTGTACGTGTTTTTTCTTAGATGTCTTGCACATGCTACTTTCGATTTGTCCTTAACTTATATTCAACGCACGACTTCTGTAATATCTATGCAATGTATATATAATTATGAAAAACGTTGAAGCGTTAAACATTTATAATTATATATACACCGTCTAAACATATGTCAAAGTGTATTTTTACATTATAGATGTCTTGGCATGCACGATCACTTTACTCACATCGAAATACAGCGTAGCGTTATAGGTTATGTAGTCAGGTACAGTGGTACGTGAACGTTCCTGATCAGACAAATATTTCACTTCGTATCGCGAGACGGGCATCCAAAAGAATTTTTAATCCTGCTACGATCCTCGAATTTTTCTATCATTTTAACGTGTAAAAATGCATTCGATATTTTAACCGAAGATATAAAAACATTGCAAGAAACACTTGTCTCGTATTTTCCTCGAATTCGAGAAATTTATGAATGAAAGGAAAAATTTGTTTGGCTCAAAAATGAGAACTGGATTGAATTATTGAAATACCGATCATATCACATCGGTATGTATAATTTACGAAAATATTTGACGGCTGTCAATTGTTCCAACAATCTCTACCTTGTTTCATACATTTTCCTCTGTATTTGTGCACCTTTAAAATTCTTTCGGGTGTTTCTCTGAGAATGCAAAGTGAAGCTTCACTGTGTCTGGTGAGAAACTTTTGCTCGACACTGTATGTTCACGACGTTCCTTCGCTGCAAGTTCCAATCCGTAGAAAACGGCAAACGGAGTGTAAAAACAGAACGTAGGTACTAGCGTAGTTCGTTTCATCCTATCCGATCGTTATAGAGGCCATCATTAGAGATTAGAAACGTGCAATCGGATCCTGAACGTAGATAACTTCGTAGGATGAAAGTCTCGATCGGTAATGGGACGCCATCGATGACGGTAAATTGGCAGAGAAAGCATAGACAAAAGTTTTCACCGAACAAAAGAGACTCGAAGGGAACCGGAAAATCCGTGAGGAAATGGCTCCCTGACGAGTTTTAGTTGGACGAGCAACGCTCAAGCGTCATTTGGATTATTTGTCTTTGTATCAGATCGGTTTCAACCCTCTGTCTTCTTTTCTTAATACTTTTCGATACTTTCCTTTACATGCTATTTTTTTTTTCTTTTTTTTTTTCTTTTAATAACAGTTTTGATCAAAGATCAGAGTGGGGAAGTATGTTGAGACGCAATTTCTTTCATAAGAGAGCAATTCTACAACTCGTTTTGTGTATTATTCGTTGCAGTTTCTAAAATTTTGTTTAACCTCAACGCTAAACATACATTTTGTCCGTTGGGACAAACATTTCGAAGTCGTGAATTGTCGTAACGTTGTTGTCATGAAATTTTACTTTTTAATTGATTTGATTCAAGTTCCTTAATTTACATTCTACATTTTTACGTATTGAATAAGCGACGTATGACGTAAAACCAGGAAACTGACATGTAAAGTTATGAAATTGGAGGGTTGATTTCTCTTTCAAAATTTCATTTTCCACTCCTTTTCTTTCTTTTTTTTTTTTTTTACAGTGAGACGTGAGCAGTTGCCAAAGAAATGTTTTCACTTTTGTTATTTTTGCAATTATTTTACAGTTGCGCGGTGACAAACAGGATCCACGTAGGAACGAGTAGGAAGAAATTCACAGGGCGTGAATAAACGCGCGTTCGCTCGCGTGTCTCCGTCGCACGGTCGCGTTTGCTCGCGAAACACTTTCACCGTTCGCGAGATTCGCGTTTCTCTACGCGAGCGGAAGGACGGCCGCGAAACTTTGCTCGCAAACTCGCACGATTTTCATGTTTGTCGACCGTGACCTACGTGATCCGTCTGTGTCGATGGAAATTTGACGCACGCGATGCGGAGTCGAGCAGATCGGGCGCATTTCGAAACGACATCGTAGCTCTAGAGTGCCATCCGTCGCGAAGCGAGAACATTCTACTCCACGTGACGTTAGAATTAGATTAGAAAAGTCGAAGAAACGTGTGAAAAAAAATACGTATTTCGAAGAAAGAGAAAGCAAACATTCTGTCAGAAATTTAGCTAAAGATCCTCAAGCATATAACATATCTATTTTACAAATCTGTCGAGTCTGAAAAATTGGTAAGATCTAAAAAAAAAATCTAAAGATTTACCACGAGCAACTGTGGAATTCGGAAAATCTGTAAAATTCGCGTGAGAAACGACAAACTCGTAATTGTGGTATCGCTGGCAATTCTGCGTCAGAATTCACGAGAGCTCAGTTAGCAACTAGAGTTAGGTACTGGTCAGAATTCCTCGGGTATTCCTCGAGCAGCGTTAGAAGAGAAAAAGAATGAAAACGCAGAGTTTGCTTTGGAAATTGAAGAGCAAAAAGTTCCGCGAGAGTTTCGAAATTCGTGAAACTCGACCAGTTTGACGGGAGAAGAATATGCGACTAGTTAAGAGACCCGTTGGAAAGGTTTGATTCAAGTGTCATGATCATTTCTATCATCGTTTTCATGATCCCTCGTCTTTCTTTTTTTCTGCACGTCGCAGTTAGAAATTGGAGAAAAAAAAACAAAGAAAACAATTTCGTTGAATGTCGTGCATTAAGAAAGATGACCGTGCAATCGCAAATTTCGATGAAAACATGAAAAAGAATGAAAAAAAGAAAAAAAGAAACAAAATGATGTGATTCGATCGTATAAATAACTGCACGACAAAACACCACCACTACCACCACCACCACTCTGTTCGAGCACTACCAACACCCAACTGCTACCAGCCTATCAGCAAGCATGAAACTTAATTTTTTGATATACTCTTGTGATACCTATATCGATATATATTTATTTATATGTACATATAAATATAAATATATTTCACGATATGTTTATATTTATTGTTATATATATTTATATATATATGTATATATATATACATTTTATTCATATTCACGTTTTTTCTACACGATGTTGTGTACGATGATTGTGATTGCATATAGGTAACAGGAAGAGATGTGCACCGTTGTGGAGAAGCGAAACCCGGTAGGCAACGACAAACTTGATACATATTGTAATATATTCCCTTCTTATTACACTAGCATTACGAACCAGTATTATTTGAAATTGAATTTAACGAGGTTAAAAGTTAAAGATTACGAAAATTTATTATTAATCATCTTAAAGCGTTAAAAATTCTTTCGTATCGCACTTTTTACGTGAAAACAACACAGGCTCTCTCGAATTTCCTCGCGTAACTTTACAGACTACCAGGATTCTCTTCGACTACAGCGTGCACACCAAGTTGTCAGCATCAGCCTCTTTAGCTCTTGTGTGCTGTCATCGTGCGTGTTCGAGGTGGCTTTGGCGAACTGCGTGACAGCGACTGTGCCTGCGATATCTGAAATCTTCCAAATTTCTTTTGAAAAAGAAATCGAATAGTCTAATATTTTCGTCACGTCGCAAGAAGATAAGAATTTTCAAATAGTAGCCAATTCAAATCAGGCTTTGCGGATAATAGGAAGTTCAAATCAAAATTATCGAATAACAAGTATCATTTAAATTTTAAATGATAGAAAGTTTGAAATTATCGAAATTTCTAGAAATATTCGGACAACGTCGAGAAAAAGAACGAAATTTCAACTCAATTTTAAAAGAGGCTTCCAGAGAGGAATGTAAGTCTTCCTAACGGTGTCTGTCACGGAGTTGCAAAGTCAGCCGGAAACCGGATGGATGCTCAAATTCCGTCGATGAAACGTAGCTGTGCCCGTTCCAGGAACTCGCGCACAAACTCTCGCGAAGCTTTGACATGCAAGAAGCTCAGCTCCTCGAGGAGGGTGGTTCTGGTGCAGCTACAACCGGGACTGGTGGTGCCGGTGGTCCGCCACGAAGACACCACAGCGCTCAAAGGTTGGCTAGAAGCGAAATGTCGGAGAGAAGGGAGGAAGACGGCGCCCTGGTGGTCCCTGATCATCAAGGTAACCTGAGGATCACCGTGAAGAAGACCAAATCGATTTTGGGCATTGCCATCGAGGGTGGTGCCAATACCAAGCACCCATTGCCCAGGATCATCAATATACACGTGAGAAACAAGTATTGATTTTATTTAAAAATGAAAGCTAGCGTCGCGCGATGGGTTGTGTTTGTAAAATATTTAACACACTTTTATTTTATCGGACGTAGGAATATTTAAATTATTAAAAAATATGTGAAAATGTCGTGGATGTTCGTGCCCGTAAAAATTACGACGCTAAACAGATGAAACGAATCTTTACACAGACCTCCAGTTATTATCATAAGATTATGGGCTTGCTCAAAAAATTAGCAGGATCGTTGTAAGATAATTCTTGTACCTGTTTCATGATTTGTTTAACATTTACATTAGTTAATCTCTCGTTTGGACAATCGGTGTAGCACGGTAATTACTCGTAGCTCTAGCGTTAAGCAAACATATTGCCGATACTCGGAACGGTAATCAATTAACGCATTTACAGGATAATGGAGCGGCGTACGAAGCCGGTGGCCTCGAGGTCGGTCAGCTGATATTGGAAGTCGACGGCCACAAAGTCGAAGGTAATTTCGAATCTTCCGAATCTTCCTCTGCTAATCCAAGTACACAAATATACCAAATGCAAGTACGAAAATTCTCAGCAAATAATCAGGTCAATTAATTTTTTCACCACAGGTCTCCATCATCAGGAAGTAGCAAGACTGATCGCGGAGTCGTTCGCAAGGCGAGACCGCAGCGAGATCGAGTTCCTGGTAGTCGAGGCGAAGAAGAGCAACCTGGAGCCGAAACCGACGGCTCTGATATTCCTGGAGGCGTAGCAGGAATCTCCCACCTCCGAGCCGGAACCACCGTAGCCCAACGTGACAGGAGCTCGGCCCGCGACACATTTCGAACGTCGTCGACGCTGAACCGTCGGTTGATCGCGATGGAACGATGCGATAAATCGTCAAGCTTGTCGATCGACGAACACAATCGACAGGAGGAGAAAGGCGGAGGACGAGCTTGGCTCTTCATCTTCATCGAACGCTGCCGATTCGACGTGTGTCGAGCTCTCAGTCAGGTGCTAATTGAGCCTGGCCTTGGTGGTGGGAATTTTCCAAGAAGAAAACACGAGGAATAAAACGAGAAACAAAGAGAGATGGAAGTGCTGCAGAAGAAGAAGAAGAAGAAGAAGAAGAAGAAGAATGTTAAGAGGCGAGTGAAGCTCGATTAGCGAGTCAATGGGATGATAATTACGCGATCGTCCACACGGTCGTGGTTGCCCTTGTTGCTGACCAGCTTTCAGGCTAACGGTACCAGATGTTTCTAGTACTTCTAGAACTCTTTCCAACTGTTTACCGAGCCCGAGATGCCGTTGCCTGGCAAGAACAAATCGAAAATTGTCGATTTGAACCAGCGACGAGGAACAAAACTATCGAATGATCAAAAGACAAAATATAAAGGAGTACAAAGAAGGTATGGTTCTCGAAAGATTGTGCGAGGAGAGACACTTTGGGTGTGAAGATGACGTTTAAAGAGGGAAGAAGGATTGTCTGTGCCAAACTATTAGGGATTGTTTCGTGTATACTAATTATGATACTCTTATAATCGTAACGAGATACAATAGGGGACGACTCTATCGGGACGAGAGAGGAGATTCATCGAGCGCATGATCGTGGGATCCTGAGTGACTAACTTGTGCTAACACGCCTCATGACGTTGGTGTTGCGTGAACGCTCGTCTCACGGATACGAAACACGAACAGTGTGAAGAGGTACGAGACAGTGAGATCACGCGAGACACGATGATTCGCTGAAACGCGTTTTCGAAGATCCTGAACGGTGTTGCCGGGTCGGAGGATTTTCGTCGATCTGATTCCTCGAAGGGGTTATTTAGTGATACCGTGATGACAATCGGTTTGAACTGTCTTTTAACACACCCACACTGTCTGGAAGAGGTATATATAATTTCGAGCTATCGTTTCAAGTTTTTCGTACCTACATTTCCAAATTTTTCACTTCGAGCTTTACTTCGAACTTCAAAAACTTTGAATTACCGAGAAGAGTAGCTGTTATACATATTTTTATATTTGTCAAGTCACAGCCTGTTAAGAACCCTCGACTACGGATCCACAGAACTCTATTTTTGCATAAAATCTAGATAAAGTGTAAGCGAGTAATTACGTATTTAAGATCAACAGGCGACGCGAAGAAAAAAAAAAAAAATGATCGAGGAACGAAATCGACGAAACTCCTAACCGAGCGGAGACCGAGACTAACATAGACTTATTATGGGAATTGTTGAGGCTTAACGAAATATATTATATATACATATATATTATATGATAATATTATCGACTATCGTAGTGGAATTGCAAACATGTACCTACCCGATCACACCTCGAGCGCGCCGGAACTTCCGGTTGCCGGTGCGTGCCGGAGCGGCAGCGAGGAGCGCGCAGACGGATAAACGGAGATGATTCTACAAGAGAAATATTTTCAACAAGTTTAAAACTAAACCTAGAGACCGCGTACTTAGTTAATGGGCCTGATCGTTCGAATTTTCGAGGGATCGCGGACGATCGGCGCGTCGAGAGAGAAATTTCTCAAAGGGTCGAGCAAAAGGTCGTCATGGTCGGGGGAATGAACGAAAGAAAGAGCCGACAGAAAAGAAGAAGAAGGTTCCGCCTGATGGAAAATTCGGAAAATAGCGTGAAACGAGCGGCACGCGCGTTCGCGCCACGCTTGGAAAATTAGGGGCCGTATTTTTCATACGAAGGAATTCGTGCTCGTTTCACATTTCGGCGTCGCTTCGCGTGGATCACACGTCGTTTATTTTTTACGACGAATCGTAGACACGACGAGAGGAGCGGGCAATTTTCTAAGTGGTACGTTCGCGGTCTTTGTTGTAATCGATGTCTCGAACATTTTCGATCGTTGTGCACGGGTCACGTTGAGTTTTTCGTCGTTTGCGTAATTTGCGAGAACGAGAGACGCGATTCGCATCCAACGAGTGAATCGGAACGGCGATTCCTTTATTGATTTCGTTGTTATTTTCTTTCTTTTTTAATCTTTCTCTCGAGGAGAAGATCACTTTCTTTCTCTCTCCTTTTTTTTTTTTTTGCTCAATTTAGAGAGTTCTGTTTAATTCTGTTCTGTTTTATTAAGTAACGGGAAAGTAGAATTCGTACGTGTTCGCGTTCTTCCGAATGGATTTAGGAGCCGTAGGGAATTAAATTTCAAATTAGGTAGAAAGTTCGATTTCGTTTCGCGAGCCGAACGAGTATTTTCTTTGGGAGGAGACTGCTTCGTTAGGGTCGGCAGAGCCGTTTTTCGCCAACTATTCATAACGTAATTGCATTTAAACGAGTAGTAGTTGCTAATTATCAATTCGCGAGTATAAACGTAGCGACTGTTGTTGTAAAAGTAAATGGTTATCGATACCGTCTTGTTTAATATCTCTACCTGTTACCAAGTTAAATGTAATTTTAACGAGTAGTAGCGTGTATATGTTGAACGTCGCGACGAGTCCACGAGCCGTTCTGTCGAATGCCCATGATCGTCCGCGATCTTGCTCGCTTTAACAAAAATGATGTAACAAAAAAAAAAAATAGATAAAAAATGTGCAAAAAGTTAAAAAAAAAACATGAAAAAAATACCGTGCAAGCTTAAGTAGTGAATTATCGCGTATATGTAACGAAAAACAGCCGAATCGGGACGCGAGCCGACGAGAGAAAACGAGAAACGAAATTCGACGAAAGCCACTGACGACTCAAAGGATTTGGATTCCGATGGAATTTTTCGACAATGCCCTCTGAGTTTGTGAGTTTCGATTTATTGCGTTTGTGCGTCAGACGAAGTTAAAGACAACAGGTTATAAGTCATAGTTTTTTGACGGCGGGCAACGAGCTTGGGCAAATTTTATTCGAAATGAAAGATGAAAAATGACAATTTGAAGCAACGAGTCGTTTCAACGATTTCATTTGCGTTACTCGTTTTAGAAATCATAGAAAATGCATCGCGCGATAAAGTAAAATAAATTTTGGAGAAAAGACGCAAAAGAACGAATCGAATTTTTTGATCGTCAGCGTGCTGGCTACGTAAGCGGGCCACGTTTCAAAACGTAAAAATGTACAACGCATTCCGGTAAATGTGCCAAAGAGAAACAAAAGAAACTACACGAAGAAGAACCATGAGGGAAAGGGGAAGAAGAAACAAACGGTAACGCGCAGTTCGAGCGCGGAAGGCGGGAAAGTTGTGCGTACAATTGAAGACGGAAACTATTACGAGTCGGCGCGATCGAAAGAAGAAAAAGAGGGGGAGAAACGTGTTTCGCAGCTGGTGTGCACTCGAGTTGTTTTCTTCGTTGTTTGTTTTATGACGCGGGGTCGCGATCGCGCCGTTCGCGTTGTCGCGAATAAACCACGAACTCGAGGAACGTCGCGGAAACAAACGAAGAGCAGCATCGGACGAGAAAAGCGAGGGGATAAACAAGGGGAGAGAGGCGTGGCTAGATGCTAAGCGAACGAACGAAGCCAAAAGGAGATGCACCTCGTGTGTTAATGTTTCTTCCTGTTTTCGGAGCGAATTTTTCGAACGAAGTGTCCGAACAAAGTGAATTCCAGACGTGGGACGAAAGACAGGAAAGGAGACGGGAAGGAGGAACGGGTGGAAACGAAATCTTGAAAAGTGCGACGAGAGAAACGAAAAGAAAGGAGACGATATTTTTGTAAAAGCTTTCGATGTATAACGCAATTCACCGGAGCTATTCGAAGATCTCAGCTGACATATCCGACAAATGCCTTACCGCTTTGACGAATCGAAACAAAAGACGAAAAACCAAAAAAACCAAAAAAAAAAAAAAAAAAAAAAAAAAAAAAAAAGAATATGAGACGAGAATAGACGAACGGATTCGTGAAAGCGACGCGAACCGATCACGATCGGGGAAAATGTTGGAACTTCTCGTTGATCAGCGTCAGTGGACACAATACGGCGCGCAGGAGGACCGGCTTTTCGATCTTTCGATTTTACTTGACGAACGGAGCGACGCTGATAATCTTTCTGGTTGAAGAGTTATGTAAAGCAGGAAAGTGGGAAAAACTGGTTCTGTCGGGCACGGTTCGAAACGGAGAGCGTTATTTACGCGAATGCACGCTCGAATCGGTATTCCTATTTTCTAAACTGGCGGAGGTAGTCTTTAAAAGAGAGAAAAAAAAAAAAAGAAAAAAACAAGCGAACGTTTACTCGATACTTGGAATACTTAAAGAAAACGATTTGTCAAGGTTTTCCCTTCTCGGTGATAATAAAATAAATGGTATTCGGTTTTCGAAAGAGTCATCCGAGTTGCAAGATTTGTCACGTGAAATTTAGACGTAAGACAATTTACAGAATTCCTCCCTTTTTCGTTTTCGCAACTGAAAATATTATCAGTAAGTTTCTCCATCGCCCAATTGCAACAAAAATATATCAAAACTATGATACAATAGGAACGAGGGGAAATGTTTATCGTTTAAAGACTGCCAAACTGTTGCAATTAACCACTATTGTACATTAACAGCTTCATTATCTTGCACGATGTATGCTTCACGGTCGCTGATCCTCCGATCCCATCGAAACAAGAAGAGAAAACAGATTCGTCGGTAGCTATTTTTCCACACATACAGACACACACACACACACACACACACACACACACACACACACACACACACACACACACACACACAAAATGTTTCCTTTACTCGACAGCAGACTGGAAGTTTCGAACATTTCGAGGAAAACACTGTCGCTCTCGGTCGATCGGTTTCCAATTTTTCCATTTCAAGTGGAGAACGCGGTAATCCATCGGTAATCCAACGAACTCAAATTCCCCTTCGATTACTTTCGATTCGATGAAAAACGATAATGTACAAATTCGTTTCGACGGATGAAAGTTTCGTGTGCCCGAAGGAAAATGAATCCCGCGCGAACGCGATTTCTACATGAAAATCAGATTAGTAGCAAGACCATGATAATTGACCGCCTTTCTCCAATGAAAACATTTTTTCTCGGAGAAAATCGGTTTCTGATTTCCTTTACGAAACGAGCTCGAGCGTTGGCGCTTAATCTGGCGTTGAGGTCTCCGCGCCATCTATGCTTCTCTCGCTACTTTCATCGTTTCTTTCCGTAGAAGGAATTAATTTCTATGGATTTTATTGAATTTCTTCAAAACAATTCGACTTGTTCAAGTTGTCGTTTAAAATTGCTTCGAGCGGAAGAAAATTAATTCCGAAGAGGATTATTCAATCCTTTGTCACGGCGAGGCAATTACCCATCGACGATCTGTGGCAACTGATTAACCCTTTGTAACTCCAGCAGCATTATTTCTGTCAAAATATATAAATGAATTTGCAAGTATAACTCCTCCTTTGCCGGAACAAATCTGTAATCACTGCTGTAAAATATCGAGAATAAAAGTTTGAAAGCTGCGAAAGAAGATCGGATCGCAATTTTCCGAGTACAAATGGAGTTGAAGTTCGAAGAGGGAGAACAAACATCGAGCGATAGCTAGGTCGTAGGTGTATCGACTGAAGGAGAATCATTGACGAAACGGGTTGTATCCACGAGACACGACTTTATTATCTTAAATAATAGCTCCCATCGGAGCCGGACACAAAGGAGTGCGACGTCAGTTGCGATGTCAGACAAGAAAGAGCGTAATCTAGCAGAGAGCGATTTATTTTTTCAACGACAAAAGAGAGAAGAGAGGCAAAACCGAGAGACACACACACACACACACACACGGACTCGTACCACGTTGAAACCTGTTCAGCTTTCGCACATTCACCATCCGCAAACTTGCTTCTTCTCGATCGGCCGTGGAATCGTGGGTGCGGGCGAACGTTGAAATCGATCCTCTGGTCGACGATCGAGACCGATCGCACGATGAAAGGCGAACCAGGGATTTCGTGTCGTTGCTCGAACGTGAACGACTTCCTTTTTCTCGCGACCGATTCACCTCGAGGAAAAATCGACCGAGAAATTGGATTAAATGTAAAAAAATCCCAGGAATAGAGCATTCAGGATCAAATTGTTAGGAAAATTGTTTCGAATTGAAGAGACAAGAAGGGAAATACAAGTCACAATTCTGTTAATTTTCTAACCGTAAATTTCGATTGAAACCGACAGAAGCTTCTCAGAGACTTTAACGATCGGAAAAGCATGTTTCGCCAAATATTGCGATAAAATCTTCTCTGAAAGAAGAAGCTCGCATCCACGATGCCACGTCGACGCCGAAAGTCGATCGATAAACGTAACTCGCGTGAGATCTCTAGCTTAAGCTTCGTACACACCCTCGCAATCGAACGTCGAGTCAAACCGGCGAGAATATTGAAAAGGGAAACGATTCGCGAGGCTGATAACGAGTGAAACGGAAGCATGACGCAAAAGCGAATCGACCGCAGCAGTCGACGGATGAAAGCGCTAATCGAATTGTAAAGCAGATGTAACTGTACTCGTAAAACGTTTCAAGGAACACACTGTACATAAGCAAAACCGCTCGTTCATACCGCATTTCATAGATCATCCTTTTTGCAGCCAATTTCGTACACCTTTAGTGACACGTACACACATACACAGACTCACAGAGGTCGAAAGAAAAAAAAAAAAAGAAAATAACACACGCAAATCGCACGACTGTGCAATAACACGTAACGGTACAAGGAATCGTTTCGAAGGATGAAAACGACAAGGCTCGTCGCGTTAATTAACGATCCGTCGATTAATACGCTCATCGTCGCGGAACAGAGATAGAAAAGATGGCACGGAATTGTTACACCATTAACGTCTGTACACAATGATACGTTTACGGCGTATACAGGGTGTAAAAGAAATATGCGCCCACGATCTTATCGGATTCGGCTCGTTGTGCAACCACACGTTGTGCGAAATAATTAGATCTCTCGATCCGCTTTCTTTTCTTTTTCTCAGAACGAAGATTAGCGATGAGTTTGATCGTGCAGATCGTGATTCAAAATTGACAAACGTAATTTCATTCGGTCTGCAAAGCTCACACGATGCTTTTACTAAATTTCAATCCTTCGTCATTTGTTCAATTTTCCAATTTGTTCAAAGCCCTGGGAAAAAATAACGTATCATACACAGAGGTTTGAATGTTTATCGCAACACGCTGTTGATTAATGCCGATCTGGTAAAATAATTATTTCTTTCATTTGGACAAAAAGAGAGGCCGTTAAATGGTACTTTTACACCCTATGTGTGCAAACACGCGACTACACACACGACACATTCACGAACACGCGTAGAATAAATGTAAAGGGATAAAAAGAAAATTCATCGTTTCTCCGAGTGCAACGCGCGCGATCATATTGTTTGTTTATTGTTAAAAATCGCAAACGCTTTAATTGTTCGTTCGAATTGTTGTTGTTCATTATTGTTATCGTCGTCATTATTATCGTCGTTGAATGTCGCGAAACGTGATTAAGATCACCAATCAGCCTGTCGATTTGTCCTCTTTCTGTGTCATTATTATTATTATAGTCATTGCGTTATGATTACGACCATGAATATTTATTATTATTAATAACATCATCACCGCGCGATGGCGATTATTATTGTAATTGAATAAAACGTTCACCACGAGAGGTATGAATATTTATCGTGTCTCTCATTTTCACTTCCTACAATTCATAATTTAATTTCCCTTTACCTTGACATTTGATATTTGAATATTTTAATAATAATTGTTTATTACGTTGTTACATTCTTTATGAAAATCGTTAAGTAATGCGAAGAAATGTAGGAACGAATTAACAATTTAATCGTTACGAAGAAGTAACTGAAACGACTAAATTATGTTTTAAAATATCGTTCGATTATATTTTAACGTAATCTAATATTCAACATCGAAGGATTTCGAAAATGAATTTAGATAAATATACCAATATAATTTACGATAAATTGAACAAGTTAAAGCGATCGAAATCCATCGTAGATTCCTTGCTTACCACGGTATAGTAAGAGCGTGATCGATAAAGAAGATACGAGAAAATTGATGGCAGTAGCTAATTCAGAAAACTGTTTCCAAAACTCATCGATACGTAATTGCATGTCAACCTCGTCAATTAAGCTCCAATTTGATTCGAAGTTAATTACCCATTAATTGTCTCGCCTTCGCCATGAACGGGACCACACTTATAAAACAATCGATGATGTAATTTTCAATAATACGATAATAATTATTCAATCAAGAGGACGCGTGAGTTTCTATACAGACGAGGTATATGAATAGAAAAATTAGAATATTATGGACTTTCGTGGCTCGTGATCTGAAAAACCCAGAAACAAAACAGTAAGTTGGAGAATTATATTACAATGTCATAAAATATTCAATACTGAAATGTGAAGCTCGTCTCTGATACAAGCAAAATGTTTAATCGTATCTCCAGACTACAAAATACGACATTAGTACCTAAAATTATTCAATTTTTAATTATTACGTTCCATTATTAATTGTAATGTACCTGCGTGTGTCAGAAAGAGCTCTATTCGAGTATTAAGAATTAATCGACTGGTCCTTCGAAGAAACGATAAAATTAACACTTAAATCGAATATTTTGAAAATTGAAATAACAGGAGCACAGCTAGCTACGGGATTATAGCACGCCGCCATCTCGAGACACATGTACATCTCATAAAAAATCATAAATTAAAGTACGCCCGGCACACAAAATATAAGCAACGAAATTTTTCGAAAATTTGAAAACTAAGGAGCTCAGCTGGCACTAGCAAATTCGAGCGCAACTTCCACGGACTTCAAACTGTTACAAACAAACAAACATTTTCAAATAGAAACTCATCATTCACGAGATATTCCAGCATCAAAATAATTCGAAAAACCTGTGTACCAGAAGCAACGCTAAAAGAACGGCTTTGCCTCTTCTGGTACGCGATACAATTTTTCAGCCAGAAATACCTGCTCGTTCACGAAATATTGCGGCTTCTACGAAATGGCCCACCATTAATTTAAAGCTACAATATTATAATTTCTGTATTTCTTGCAGTGTGGAACTATGTTTGCGTTTCCATGATATTTTGTATGTATTAGTTAATATTTTTGTCGATTTATTTGTAGCAATTAATTAGTTTAATTACTTTATATTTTCAAACGTTATTTCTCCATTTCAGTAATTCATTTATGGTGTTTAGATTATTTTCTATACTTCTGAAGATTATTCATGAACTATTTCTTTTTATTAAACATGTTCAATTTTTCTCCTCGTCTCTGGTTTCTTGATATAGTTCGCCAATTCGCCGTTGTCTAAGCATAGGGCGTTAAAAAATCCTTTGATTTTTTCCTAGTCGGATCTATTGTAGCTTTGGTCAATGCCAAAACTATTCCATTTTATATCATATATTTGTATATGCATCAGAAGGTTATGCTTTATGAATGTTTCACAAATAACCATGTTTTACAAATTCGTCGATTCCGCATAGCAATTGAGGACAAATTTTTCGACCATGAGTAGCGAAATTTTAAATTTTAAATTGTAAAATAAATATTAACATAAAATCATTTGTTATTCTTTTGAACACAAACAAAGTAATTAAATTTTCAGTTATTTTGTGCTATGCTTCCGAATGGCCATCGATCATGATGAAATTTGAAGGATGTTACGAGAAATGTTAAAAGACTCCAAAAGTATTAAATCTTAGCTTAGAGAGTTCATCTGATTAGAAAATAGATTCTTTCATTTTATGAATCTACTACACGTAATGTAAGAACAAGCAGCTAGCGTTAGGTCCGATGCAAATGAGCGATCTGCGGCAAATCCACTTCTTTGTTGCTGACCATACGTCGACTTATGTTATATAACTACTTGTTTATGTCCGACAATACGTTGACTTATAATACTTGTTTGTACACATTACTTGACTGTACTACTTGACCTCCAAGGCATGGAGCAGTGAAAAAGTGTCGGATATTTGTTGCAAGACGTTTACTGCAAGAAATGAAACAGTCTCTTTTGTTTGTCAGCGAAAGAATAAAAGATATCGCTTTATATAATTTTATTATGAAATAAAAGCGATTAGCATTGTCAAGGTTAATTTGAGTTAATTTTAACTCGAATTTCAATCAATTCTGCAAGAACTTCAAGATCCTTTTTTAATTTATTATCAATGAGTTAATAAATTCATATTGTAAGATGATAAATTACAGAGTTCTCTTTTGTATAATTTCATAATTTTTTTTGTCAAATAATGGGACGGGTTTTGATTTGTATAATTTGATTGGAAAGTTTTGAATTCATGGATTACTGTTGGGAGAATTACTTAATTTGTGTTTGTAATATTATTATTATTATCGATGTATGAGGAAATACAGATCGTGTTTTTCATAAATTCTCTGTTTAGCTTCTGTTCTAAATTCAAACAAAGAACAGTGAAGCCGAAAACGAGTTTCGAGCTAAACAATTGGCTTGCTCGATTCAACGAAACCGCGATTTGTATCCTACAAACAAACAGAATGTCTCTTTGGATTCGGAAATAATTGAATTCTCGCAAAACACGATTACAGTCCGAACGAGAAATAGAAGGAATAAGAAATATGAAAGGATCAGATATTACACAACTGAGAACTACAAAGAACACGTAAACACGATAAATTCCTCGCGGACAGTTTATCTCAACGAAAAGAAATGTACAAAGAAAAAAGATGAAAGGATAGCAGAAAAATTCTCTCGCAAAGCAAAACTTTCGTGGCCGGTTCGATTTTCCTTCGTACTGAACTTGGAAATATATAAAGATCTCGATTCAATGTTAAATAAACAAAATATTTTCACAGATTCTTTGATTTCGATCCAAATTTAAGTAAAAAAGTTCAACGCTTCGGGTTCAAACTTAAATTTAAACGGAAAAATATGCAATTTCGATTCGAAATGAAACGAAATATATTCCAAAGTTGCTTCGATTTTGATTAAAGTTCGAATGAAACGGTATCTGAAAACCTCCTCGGTTCAGATTTCCACGAAGAAAATATCTCCGAGTCACTTCGATCTCGATACAAATTCCAGTGAAAAAAAATAAACGGAAGAAAAATATTTCAAGTCTGAATCTCTCGGTAGTAAATTCGCTTTGATACCCCGAAAAAAAAAAAAGAAAAACGGCGATAATTTTCGAACTTATCCGCGACGTGCCAAGAATAAGAACTCGTCCTTGCGAATCCGCGGAGGTACGATAAACAACGGCAGGCCGAACGTCAAAATATCGCGAGGCCAACCTTTGAGACTTCTCCTTTCGATTTACGTGGTCGTAAACGTGCATCAGCCGGTGTACGGAGCTGGTCGATCGCGGGAGTGGCTTACGCAACGTGCTGCCGTGTCGTAGGGTGTACGTAATGTGCAATCTCGTTAGCCATCTCCAGGAGGGTTGCTGTCTAAGCTGCGTAGTAAAGCTCTGTTAAATCGGTCGACCATGTTGCGGTACGAGATGTTCCGCGAAAACGTTGTTTACCAAGAACCGGCGAGTCAGATTGACGGATGAAGAGTGGATCGATGGCAGTGGTGATGGTTATCGGTACTATTCCCATTGATGTTGGGTGTTCGTTGCGAATGATGTATAGGGGAATTATTCGAACGTTATCACTGGGACATGTTGCTCAACGAAGTATATTTATTAAGACTGATGAATCTGGTGCTCCACATTCATCAGGAAACAAACATTTCACTGAAATTCTTCCACACACACACACACACATATATATAGTGATATACGTTAAACGTATACAAGGTGTGCCACAATCTTATCGGATTTGATTCGTTGTGCAACGATGTTATGGAAGTCGATTAGAATTCCAGGTCTGCTTCGTTTTTTTTTTTTTTTTTTCTATGGATGAAATACTAATGTAACTTTACAATTCGTAGTAAATATATGAATATTATTACAAAGAATTAATTGACAAAAACTGGCTGATGAATTAAACTTTGATGCAGCGTCAGTTCGACGAACTTGGAACAATTTTCCACGATGAAACTTAGACAGAAAAATTATCAATTGTCGGAATTATTTTTCCAAAAAGAAGCCGAAATGTCGTCAAGACGAAGGACCCTCTTTAGAGAGGCAGTTATTCCTTTTTATTCTTCGTATAAAATTCCGTTGAATTGGTCAAGCACCTAGGAACGTATAATATATTGGAGCATAAAGAATATTTTTATCTCAAAGGATGAGTTGCACTCAAAAGCAACGGATCGATGTTGAAAGCTGCTTTTAGGTTCAAAGCATCCTCAAGACACACAAAACGCAATTTCTTTCATTTAACAACTACCCGTTCTCCGAGTAGTTTTAGCGCACTTTACAGAGGGTGCAAAATTGCCACGAAAATCTCGTGGCACACTTTACCCTGTTCGAAATATATTCTTTCACGGTCCCACGATCCCGTAATGAGTTCACGTAGCATATTGCGAGGACGTGGAATTATGGATGTACCGAGGGCCCTTGATGATGCAGGAAAATTAAATCGGTTTGGAACTCGCGGATCCTCCGCGAATCCGATTAAATCAGGGCAAATTTGAATAAGTTGATCAGCCATGCAAATCCTTCTTATATCTCCTTTCACGTAGCAATTTCATCGCATGGTTCATTACCTGTAATAATTCTTATCTCCCTCCGCCAGTTGGTAGAAAGGTTCAACGTTTCTCGACGGAATATTAATTTTTGGTGCTCGTATTTTTCGAAAATTTTGGAAAAATATTGTTCAAGAGATTATACCTTTCGATAAAATAAATTGTTCCTCTTATTAATTATTTTGATTATCTGTTAAACTATGTTTAATTTTGTATTAAAATGCATTCTTCCGATTTCGAAATAACTTAAAAAAAATCACAAAATCGATAAAATTACATTCTCATTATTAGATTTTTATGAACATAAGTAAAAGAACCTTAATACAAATTTCTTTCGTCTACCAAATGGTGTAATCAATACACTACTTTGAATATCTTACATATTTTTTCACCTCCGAACTTTCGATAGATGCATAAAAATCCATATCTTTCCCCCGTTACCTTCAGTTTATTAAAAGTCGTTAATAACCGTGGAGGTAGGAAATTAAAACAACTGTTCCTTTCCGTTATGGCCCGAATTCCCATCGTTATTGGAACGATATTAGGATGTTCCTCCCTTCGATTGCTATACCATTGCAACACAGTGGGTCGCGTTAAAAAGAAGAACGAAGGGATAAAATAGGTAAATTAAAGATCCAATTTTACTGAATTTCTCTAGAATTTGCGTATCAAACTAGCCGTGACTAGTCGCACATGTCGCTATAATTTTAACAGCGCGTGCCCTAAGGGCTCCGTGCCCATTCAAGGGGTGGATCAGGGTGGAAAAGACCGCAGGGTTGCACGTGACTGCACGCCAGACCGGATGCGATTTTTTTCGTTTCACTAGGAAATTGCCCATGAGACCGTGTGTCTAATTCGCCGCGTTAATGTTACGCGATGATCGTTGCAAACGATCCTCCGTGAGCGGAAATCAAATCGTAGACTGGAGCAATAACGCGTAAAAAAATTAAAAGATAAAAAAGGATTATGTTATATCGTCGATGAAAATTTTCCGATTTTTTTCTCGTCTAACCAAAATACGGTTGTGCTCTCAGATAACAGAACCAGGAACTCAAATTTAACATTGTAAATCTTTCTTAGAAACGCGAATATTTTACTATCTGAGCGTTTTACTATTAGAACGTAATGTTCGCTAGGAATGTAGTTCGGATATTAAGATATTAGAGTATTTCACTACATTTATTATTAATATGGTATGTATATGTAAGAGTAGAGTATTGTAATAACTATGAAAGATGTGAAAATTTATTTCTCGTGTCTGAACTAGAATGATTAATGTGATTTGTGCAGCGCAAAATAAATTCTCTACTTTGTACGCAAATCCTCTGTATTATAAAAAAAGAAGAAAATTTTCAATCCATTTTCTCAATCTGCAAGCCTATCTACTGCTCGATATTACGACACGATCATCTAAGGTAATCAAACAAGCATGCTTTCATATTCTTCACTTACGAAATCACCGCCAAAATCCAGTCCAAAGATTTTAAATATTGAATTCTGTGTAAAAAAAGATCCATCTCGTTTCTAACAGCTGAATGAAATGTCACAGAGCTATGCCTTTCAATTAAAAATTTGAATATTCAACTCAAAGTCCAAGCATTTAATTCAAAATATAAATGCTCGATCAGAAATTAAAATATTTGGTCAAAAGAAGTACAATGAAGGAGTGATCCGAAACATCGAATGTCTCGTTTATCACTCGACCACATCCAACCACAAAATCGTTTAACCTGTCTAAACAAGCAGGCACTTTCGGCATCTTCCACCTAAAACTTTCAACAAATAAATCACACGTTACGAGGCGCATCGCCTCTGGTTCGACGCATTCTTTTCGAATCTGAGAATGATCGTCTTCACGTGGCGGCAGATGCTCGATATACTCGCTTCCTGATTTCCGTAGACGTCTAGAGCCGCCCCCTGCTTGATTTACGAACGACGAAGGGGGAGATCGATGACAACCGGTGTACATCCGTGGAAAAGAAGCCTTCCCGGAACGGCGAGGCGCAGATGCACGTTACGAGAACGCACGTGCTACGGACAATGGGCCAATCGCGTGCAAAAGTGATGCTCCACGCTTCTGGAGGTCTCTTCTTCGACAATGGCAGTAAGGAGCCTCTGCACGTTACCTGCGAAGTAAGACAGATGAAGAGGCTCGTCTGAAAAAACCGTCCAAGCAACGGATGTTCATTCTTCAGACGAAACGGAGAAATTGGAGACTGAAAAAGCACGTGGCCCGTACAACTTGAATTTGACCGACGACAACTTGGAAAATGGAGTTATTTAGGCTTCACTTTAATATTCTATTGCGAAGTAGAACATGTGCTTTCTGAATTATAACGACTATACGCAGAAATTTTCTTGATTTAATTGTATACGCTAACTAACGAAAGTGTCACTCATTGATTATATTTGTCACACTTACACAACAGAAAACTTACACGTAGATACTTTAAATGTGTTACGTGAAACATTTTGAAATTTCACGAGCATTGTATAACGAGATAGGAGATTGCAATAACCATGTTAGTGAAATTTGAAATCAATTTGTACGTGGAAATTGTAATGATTAATGGCTAAAAGCATCGATAGGTTTAACATGCTTACGATCTGTGATATTTCAATGTTTGTTACACTTTTTCTGTATCGTATCAGACTGTTTGTTTTGTTAGGGCGAAAGGGTAAAAATATTACCCAACGTTCTCTATTTATAAACAATTTTTTTTACATTTATCAATACCAGAATTAACTGATTTTCTGCTTTTGCGACAACTTTCCTTCGAATGAAAATTTCTTTTTATAGTTATCGAAGGAACTGTGAAAATTTCAATGAGATAAAGTCGAAATTGGAAGTGAATTTCTCTTAATATTGACCAGTTATGGCTCATCGATACACATGGAGAATTTTCCGACAAATGTTGTCTGCGAATTCGATGGAAAGGTGACGTTGAAGGACAATAGTGACAGCTGGATCACAGATCGATCTGCTCAATGGTTCAAGACTAGAAACGAGGGATTAAATGTGAGAATCGGAATGGGGAAAGTGTAGAAATTGTGATTTCGGGATAAGCTCGACGCATTGTTACCAGCCTAACGCTGAATGCATTCTGCCCAAAGCAGTGGATGACCATATTGAACCCGTGATGTCGTGGGGCAACAAGGACATTTACGAATCAGCGTAATTTTCAGATTGCTCACGATGCGACGAAGATTCATTATCAAGAAATTTTCTCGTACTTTCAAACAGTAGAAAAAAATTTACAAAAGAAACATAACGTATTTGCACTACTTTCTTACAAATTAAGTTATATCATTAATATTAATATAACTTTATTGTTTTTAAAATAAGATTATCGTTGCCATCATCATTATTATATTGCACCTGCTAATTAAATTTTTGCAATTGTCCAAGAGGCAGAAGATTTTTGAATCTTCCACTCTGTTTCAAAACTATTAATAAAACATGTCAAAACAGTAACCTTCCCATTAATTACCATACAATGCCTGAACACAAATCATGTTGCCTCGTAGCTAGGATACTCTATTCTCAACGACTTTCGCTTTATATAATTATTTTATATAATTATATAACTTTTATTTGATTTTCACTTTCGCTTTGTAATTCTCCGTTTTAATTTATTTTAAAATTTAATTTACCTTCCTCGATGTAATACTGATCCAACAATTTCGACCCGTGGAAAGAAAACAAAGAAACTTTTTATCCGAGGACTTTTCCATTTCCAACCGGGTTCGATTCAAGGAATCGAAACGAAAGGAATTGTCGCGGCGCGAATCGAAAGGAGCAGCTGTCGAAATCACAAACCGATCTTCCATGGAAGAAAGCAGGCTGGAGATTAAAGGGGAGGATCCAGAGAAGGGAAAAGCCGCCCCGGTTACACGGGAGCGTGCCCTTCGCGCGGCCGAAAAACGTGCACGTGCTGTTGTGGGGTGGGCCCCCTACGTCAGGGATCTCCAACCACTCGATACAGAACTTCCAAATTAATTCGCGTTTCCCTAATCAGGCAATTAAGACGAGGCAAACTCGTCGACGAGGAAGTACGAAGTTTACCTTGTTCACCTCTGTATTTGCTTTCGTCGAGAGCTGGAGCTAATGCAAAGAGTATATCTGAAGAATAGCGTTTGTTTGAACAGGGTACAACCGGGTTCTAGAAGTTGGAGATCGCTGAACAATCGAAGAGTAGAACTGCGAAGGGTAAAAGCAAAGGGCGGATGGTTCGTAGTAGTCTGCATTATTAATTCTCAGTGCCTTAATTTACTCGTTTGATGTTTGCAAGCGTCGTTGTTGTCGATTTCGGATTTTTACGCGAAATGGCATAGAGCGCGCACGAAATATATAAAATATATTTTTCCACTTTTGTGGTGCAAAGATTAATTTTGTTGCATTCTTTGAATTAATTCTGCTATTTAAAATATGTAGTCATTACTTCATACTTGCCTGTATGAGAAGCTCGAGATATTTTGACAAGTCTTAAAAAATGAAAAAAAGATAAGATATTTTTTATCTAAGGAGAATTCAGTAATATCAGACTTTTAACCCTAATGCACACACACAAAATATTTCAAAATTAATTAATATTGGTATTAAACGATTCAAAAGTCCACCAACGTCGAAGTGCTCACAACTTTCCGGATTACCACTAAGCTCTCCACCTTTAAACCTTTAATCACTTTCAGCTTACTAACAGCTCCGAGTGGCAGGGTGGCGGGAGACGCCGGCTTCCGGGGGTAGCATGGACGCCAATGGCTCATAGGATTCGCAGTTTAGGCTGTCAATGTTAGAGAACGGACTGACAGTGCACGCTACACGGCAACGAATGGTCGACAGGAGCGGATCACTTCGGTGCGTGTGTTTCTTCAGTGTCGGGCACGACGCCAAACAGCACGCTCCTTTCATTCGCTTACACGCGGTCATCCTAGTTCTTTTTTTCCCCTCGACCGACGACAAACGGAATCGGCGGCAAACTTTGATCATCCGTTACCACGTCGCTGACATCAACTTCTTGCTCTTCCCTTTTTACCCAACTGACTTTTGTGATTTTGTGATCTGTGTGTAAAATTAAACTTCGTCCGTTATCTTATTGCAAAGATACATAAACTATCGAAACAAAAAGTATATGAAGAAGATTTCAAGTGAAGTGTGAGTAATACGAAGCAAGTGAAAGTCTAAGTGTTTCAAATGTTTTACGGAGGGTCGATCGAATATTTGAATGAAAAATGTATGAAAAATATATGGAAATATAGTGAGACATAGTGTAACATAATATAAATTATAATGAAATAAAGTGTATAAACGCAATATGTAAAATGTGAAAAGTACGAAATTGAGAAGTTTTAAGTGTCGAAATGAGCGTTCCAAGTGTTGCTCCTTTATCTCTCGCAAATTTGAAGCACCACGTAGGATAGGTTTCTGAATTCCTTTGGTGTTGCGCGAGGTTATCACATCGACCGCGAGGCAAAGATAGCGAAAGTGTGCGCTGGGATTTTGATGAACAGCCTCAGCAGCTTTTCGCGTTGATTTATCATCGACAGAGCTTTGGAAACCTTCAGTTGCCCCCTTGCCACAGCTGCAGAGTATTGGCGAAGATTTATACACTTCGAAAGATCCAATATCAACGAGATGATTGGGACAAACAGGAGAATTTATACTTCGTGATGTGGTTGATTAAAATCGAAGAGGAAAGCTTTGGGAATAGGTGATCGCAGAATGTGTTTGTTTAAGATGGAAAGACCGCTTGTGGTCGCAGAGAAAGAACAGCGAATGTTGGTCGATAGTGGCTGAAGGAACGAGATCGATGCCCGTCATTAATTGATCGATCTGTAATTTTGGAGGTTGTTCATTGAAAAATTGTGTGTACGAAATTTTTTAAGCAATTAAAATTGGTTGTGATTCTATGGAAATCGGTTGGCAAAGATAATTCGCTGAGAGCGAACAAGAAGAAAAGGAAGAAAAATATAATTGGATATTATATTTTTGAGAGTAGTTTATGCAAAATACGAAAGTGAATTATTAATATATTTTTTTACGAGATTAACGAATAAAATATCCGTGGTCGGAGCGCGTATTTTTGTACGTGAAATTTTCTAAAGGATTTAATGCATACATCGTAAGATTTTCTCCTAAGAGACTGATCGTAACGCATTGGAACGTAAAGTCAAACAATTTACCAAAGAAGCTTCTGAAAGTTTACGAACTACTTTGAGAAAGATTTGATGGGCTTGGAGAAGAATAGCACTAATTCAAAAATAGTCGAGCGTCGTTCGATCTTCTAGAACCATTCTGACATTGTCGGTACGCCCAGTTCTTGAAATAAAACAGAAACAACATCATTTACTTCGAAGCTGACTAACAACACGATCTCCAATCAACCCGATCTTTCCAGTATTCAAGATATTTCGCCAAAATTACACAAACAAGCACTTTATCAATCCAAAGAATAAGTCAAATTCCAAAGAAATTTCTAGCGTAAAACAGAATTTCTATCTTCGACGAAAGATTTTCTATTCCAAAGCTAAAAAAGAATTCCTGTTCCAAAGCAGAATTTTCTATCATAATCTTCTGAAAGGGGAATTTTTCATTTTAAAATCGGAAGAATGTTTTTTTAAAAAGTTTCTAAAGAAACAAACGGAGGAGAGAAATAATCAGAGAAACTCGCAAGATGTGTAGCCAGTGATTAATAGCGAATCCGACGTACAAAAGCTGTGAAAATCAGACGTGCATTCCCGATACTATTCTAATCCGTGTCCTTGAACGGCCGGCACACAGCGTTGTCTGGAAGCCTGGAACTTGGCCGTGGCCGATTAATCGCGCACCGGAGGCCTCTTCGTAGTGGCAACAAACCTGAGCACTCCTGAGGGACGTGCACGTGGATCGAAAATAAAGAGAGCTACGATTTTCATCGAGAAATAATCGTGGTACCGCTTCAGTCTTCTCCAGTTCATCCGACTTATTGGTCGCATTCTCTCCCGCGAGAATCCTTTGAGAATTTATTCGGCTCGGATGAACAACCTGAAGACGTTACTGGTAAGTTCCGTTTGTGAATCAAGTTTTCATCAACGTTTGAAAGAAACTTCCTTTTATGTAATACTGGATCGAAGACGTTTGTATAGACGATACTTGTATGTAGGTTAATTCGTTTATCGTAGTTTAGGGGCGAATTTATTAAAATCGGAGAGAAATACTTTTTTTCTTTTTTTTTTTTTTTGCAAGAAGCAATGTGCGTGGTCAATATCAAAACGTGGATACTAATTTATTTTTGACAGAATGTAAATTAGTTACGAAAGATGATTTTACATTCCAGTGAAGCTATCGTACAATCGAATTTATTTTCTAATAAAGAATAAAGTCGTATTATTTTGTTGTAAGTGTATTTTTACATTCTGTCGAAGATAACTAAATCGGAGTGGAATTCTCACGCCGGAACAAACTACTTCCAACAACTGTATCACTCCATCACTTCCACGATAACACTCTGTAATGGCTTGTTTCGGCCAGAATTTAGCCTACCCTTCAAAGTTTCTTCTCGCATCCCCTTGTACGCTCATGTACCGTGTTTCTCACAGGCTCGACGAATAGAGAACGAAGAAACGAGGATCATTGACC
Organism: Melipona quadrifasciata; assembly: GCA_001276565.1. Classification (NCBI taxonomy): domain Eukaryota; kingdom Metazoa; phylum Arthropoda; class Insecta; order Hymenoptera; family Apidae; genus Melipona; species Melipona quadrifasciata. The sequence goes on from KQ435748.1 coordinate 498,548, forward strand.
CGGCGCATAAAGTGGTCCTCGAGTGTCCGCGCGGTTCCGGCGAGCCAAAGTGCCGCTGGCTGGCCATATCAGAAACAGAAACAAGAAGCAGAGAAAAATTGATCCACGGTTATCGGCGCACTTGACTCCTTCGCCGTCTCGAGTAGGCTAATTTTAAGAGAGAAAGAGAGAGAGAGAGACAGAGAAGGACTATCTCGACCCCTCTGTGATGATCAACGGCTATGGCGCCAGGAGCAACGACCCTGACGAGTCTTCTGTTGTTACTGATGGCGATGGCCGCGAGATGCTCGTCGACGAAAAGTATCCTGGCGAGCACTCAATCGCCGTTTGCCAAGATTCTGAAAGGCGTCCGGCTACCGGGTGGTTACATGGAAGTGGTTCAGGAGGATCATTGTTCCCAAGGCGCTGTTCGATTGACCTGCAGATCGCTCAAGGCGTTCATCTTCGTTCTGGAGGCGGAGTACTTGGCGAATCTAACGCACATTTGTGGATACGACGCGCAAAAACTGATGGCGAAGAAGATGTACAAAAATCGAGGTAACAGCTTATCGTTGAAGAAGAAAGAGCTAAAGGGGAATTATATCGACGATGCCGAGGATGAACAACGATTCGGCGTGGTGGATATTAGGCAGTCGTTGAACAGGAGGTATGTCATGTATCGTGAAAAGATTCTTTTTATTGGAATACGATGTCATAGAATTTCAATGCGAAGTGTGTACGTGTGTTAAGTAAGACTTCGGTTGTGTTCATGATCAATTATAAATCTGTGTGAACACGCGCAATCTAGTCGCGAGGAAATGTAGTAAACGTGTGAAACCATAAGAGAAATAAGCCCGTTGATTTCACGGTATCAAAATCGATCAACGCAGCTCGAGATCGTATTTTCTAAAGTTTTGTGGGTTCACTACGAGCCACTGCTTTCGCTTTTCATTGCATTTCGACACAATATAACCGTCTCTGGTAATACGAGTCAGCCACTAAGGCATCCGCAAGAAAAGGAGAGAGAGCAAAGAATATATTTGGATTAGGTTACCGGACCCTAAACCACAGAGTTAGAAAATCATTTCTGATACGCAGATACAGTGCAGTACAAACACAGAATAATTTCTTCTTTTCTTTTTGTTTTTTTTTTTTTTGGTTGGAAGTAATAATTTAATTTGTAATCAATAGACGAAAATACTTCTTGAAGAAATCGTGTATACGTGTATGATCGCATACCCGTGCACTGTCTGTGAACTTATAAACTTCAATATCTATTCTTCTAGAATTCTTCACTTTTGCATCAATATCTACTAGTGTATAATTTATTGCCCACGAACTCTTTGTCTTTGATCGTTACCTTTCACTTTTCCATTGAGTCAAGACCTAGATCTAGATCTAGATCTACATTCTTTTCATATCTACACTCACTGCAAGTTCGACCTTAGTTATCTCTAAAATCATTCAAATTTATTCTCCGTAGCTCTTATTAGAAAATTACAAGATCTTGTAGAAAGAGTTACGATACTAATAATTTATTTCTCATTAGTGATAAATAAAGAATTGTCTTTAACAAAAATTCTAACTACTTTGCAAAAATCTTTTTAAAAATTTCACTACGAGTTTTTCAAACGAAATGTGTTTTGCCGTAAGCTTGCCAATAATATGGTGTGCGCAATACAGTTTCCATTTTTTACTTCCTTCGTCTATTTTACAATAGTACGAAGTCTCACGTCACGGCACCCTTGTATTATATGTACGCCATTGTCTGCAACAAATGTGTCCGTTCGCAGGAAGGTGCAGGGGTGACTACGACACCGCATGAATAGACCCACCAAAAGTAACTGCAGTTCCGTAGAATTAGACAGGCCTCTACTTCGCTTTCGTGAGGTATTGCCCCCCCCCCCATCCCCTTCTCGCTCCTCGGTCTCTCTGAAATTTCGTTCTTCGTAATCGCATGCTGCCTTCGGTCTTCAAGGGTGGAACGAAATCTCGACACGCAAAATTGCCGTTTGATGTGCGCCAACAAAGCGTACGCGAAGTTTTAATTGCCTTTTGAGCGACGTTCGATGCCCGTCGAAGGAGAAATCGTTTCCAGGAGAGTACATCGCGCGCGAGGAGCACAGCTCGGTGAACTTTGTAAATAAGGGTTGCGGACCGGAGGGAGCATACTACCCTATCTGCCTCTCTGAGGATGGAGTTTCTGGCATCTTCGCAGCGTCCGACTGATTTTGTCGCACTCTTTTTTCTGTTGCACAAGTTCAATTTCAATTGATCGTGTAAATATTATAAAGCGACTTAGAGAACATTCCCTTAAAATTAACGTAACACGTTTGCTACCAATATTACACACACGTATTAGAACGTCTATATAGTCGTTATATTTGTTGAGAAACTTTGAAAGAAAAAAAAAACTCGATTTCTGCAAAGATCTTTAACGAAGCCAGCCAGTTTCTCAACATTTAAGAAGATACGTAACACACTCGATTCGTTCGCTATCCAAGTGCTGTCTGAAATAGCTATTTCAAGCATCATTACGAAACTTCCATAGTTATATAGAACTATCCACTTGGAAAACACTGGAATACCCTCTCTTAAATTTCTTCAGTATTTCTAGGAAGATCCATATAAAATATCATGATACGCATTTCAGTTTAGAAGCAAAGATCATTCGTTCCGTGTAAACGCGTTTCAAGCTCATTTTGATGACGGAAACGCGACGATGAAAGGTTAGCAACGACGAAAAATTCAAAGGGATTGCTCGCGTGGGTGGCACGCGAAACGTTATTTCCCTTTTATTTCCGGCAAAAGGGAATGAAGCGATACAATCGACGAGAAAGAAAAGAGAGAGGGTAGTTCACCCCTCGCGGCGAAAGGGGTGAAAATCGACCCTCATGGCCATTGTTTCACGTAGGCCAAGACACTTTCGATCCCTGCGCAACAATCATCTCGATCTAAAAACAATCGCGATTTCTCCTTTGTCCGGTCGAACGCAGGCTGCTCGCGCTTTCAACACCCGGTATACACCCCCTAACGACCGGCGTCGCTTATTTAATTGACGACGCTGCACCAAGAAATCGATAAAATCTGCGTTGCGCTGTTTGCGATACCAATATTTATTGGCATGCGTATTTAAAATCGCGATATCACACTTGCCAGTTCGCGATTGATTCTGACATTTTTTCTTCTTCTTTTTTTTTAGGTAATATCATAGGAAAAAAAGAGGAAATTTCAATACGAAAGACTCGTGTTTTTCTACTTCGGAAATTGAAACTTGAAATTTAGGAATCAAAATATATTTATATAAAATATATTTAATTTAGGATTTTAAGATTTGGAAATTCGAAAATGCGAAAACTTTGAAATTTTTGAAGATTTCTCCACTTGAAAATTTTAAAACTTGGAAGTTTAAAGGTTTAAAGACTTATAAATTTAGAATCTGAAAGTTCGAATTTGTTTTCAAGAAATTGTATTTGAGTTCGTAACTTGAACATTTGCGTCGAAATATATTCATTCAGATATTCGAAATGGTTAAATCTTCTTTTGCGATATATGATTGTTGTTTCAATATTTCAAATGTTCTGGTCAAAAACATTGTCGTTACAACTTCATCACTGATCATCCTGGTGCTGTTTATTGGAATCCTGCCACGTTGCGGTTAAAATATGCGTGTATCCCTGGTAAGTTCTCCTCAAAAGATTATTAATTAATTTAATTAATACACATATATCAATGAAGCAGTTATTTCTCTTCAAAGTGACATTTAATATTTCCACGTCACAGTTGAATAATCCGATAAAATTTATTGCATGAGAAACAGGAAATTTCCATTTTTCACGTGCGTATCACGTTTCTACTTACGGGACGTAGGCAATCGATCGTCAGTCACGTTCAATAGATGATCTTCAATCTCGATATTCCAACAAAAAGATACCAGATCAAAGATCGAAGAACGAATGCTGCGTCACGTATGACACGTTCACAGATTTTTATCCTACAAAAACATTTGTTATCTATGGACTTTGTAAAAATTAATTTTTCAATAGTGAATGATTTATTGCAACTCTGGGAAATATTCTATACGTTTTTTTTTGCAACCCACTTTAAAAAAAAAAGAAAGAAGTTAATTCAAGTAAAAGTTAAAAATTCATAAAGAAAAGTAGGACTTTGAGTTTTCTTTAAAATCGTATACCCAAAATGGTACTGTTAGTTTTTTTGTAATTTTCTGAGACTTTTGTAGAATACGTGATTCAAAGCAATTCCAGCCTTCGATTTCAAAGAATTGGAAACTTTCATAATGGCCAATAGTTTTTTCGGGAAACGACAACGTGTTCCGTAATGGCATGCCGCATGCAACAAAAGGCAGAAATTCGTCAAGGACACACTAATCCCTTGTTTCTATGCAACCAGGCGCGTCCTGAAAACGTAAAGGATGGAACTGAGGTTCATTGAGTACGAAAGGAACGTCCTTGCGTCCCTTGTAAATTACAGTTGAACATCTTCTCAGTCAGAACATAATTTCTATTTCAACTTCGCAATAAAATCCATCATGAATAAAAATATTGTTAAAACGATTGTTAAATTTATATTGGAATAAAAATATACTTGAAAATATTACTAATATCTTATCAACAGCTGACAGAACCATGAACGATATGTGCATATTGACTTTGTCACGACGTTGTGTATCATGAATCATTATTAATATATAAACAAAGCCATGTGCGCTTCGTTTGCATCACTAACGGCAAAAAATTACTGCTTGCAAAATGAAACCTCGTCTCACGTACGTACCTCATTACAAAAACTTGCTGCTGGTGAAAACCATCTCAAAAATATGATAATAATAAGAACCTGGAAAGAACAAAGTTGTTATTTATGAGATCACAGCTCAACAGTAATAACGTTCCATCCAAAAAATTCATCCCATTTCAAAAATATCAATCTTCACGTGCGATTCAACGGTGGTTCGATAAAACAGAAAATGAACTCGAAAGGAATGAAATTGCGGGACAACGAGCATCTTTTTTCACGATGAGAAAGGTGGGAAGGGCTGGGCCACCCCTTCGACGCCCTACAACCGGTATCAGCCCCCTCCAGGTGTAGGTATTCTCCGGTCGGTTCACCCCTCCGTTGGAAAGTGGGGCAAGGACACCCTCGGTCGCATAATGGTGGCCAGAGTCACATTCGAAATCGACAAATGGACCGAAACGGATGCAGATGTTGATCAGCGTCCTTATGCTGGCAGAAGTATCGTCGTTTCGTGTCTTTGTAACGAACAATAGCTCCCCCAGGAGCTTTTACTTGGGGGTGGTAATTCAGTCGAGTCGGATCGAACCGGAGAGAATAGAATTTCTTCGTGTTTCAAATACGGGTAATTTATATTTTTTTCTTTCTTATCTCCCTATATTAGGAAGGAAATTTAATTTTCTTTCCACCCTCCGGTGACGTCGTAATTGAATCGCAAAGGAGAATTTACGTTGCATATCGATGTTATGCCGTTCGGTTCATTTTCTCTTGTTTGGACGTTTAAACTCGAATTTATACGGTTTTTGTCGGTTGTTTCAGAGGCTGCCGTGAAGAAATATTGCAACGAAGAGCTGAAGGTGGTCCCTGGAGAGGCTGGCTTCATAAATTCACCAGGTTATCCGCTTTACTACCTCGGCGAGAATACGTGCGGCTGGACCTTCAGGTCGGCGCCTGGGCACAGGATTGTCCTAACGTTCCACGACCTGAATATCCGGGGTGAGTATCGATCCGTGTCGAGCCATCTCTCGTTATTCTCTTGACCTTCCGATTTAACTCGCGTGGATCTTGCATGAAATCGATCGAGAAATTACGAGCCGTGACAATGATAATTTCCAGGAGAAATGAACGGACTTTGCGAACGCGAATTAATATTTAATCGGTATCTGGGAATGTCAAATTTATACGTGCATCAGGTACGAACTTTGTATCTTATATTTTGAAAGCGAACGACCATCGTTTATTTTATATTCGAAATTCGCGCGAGGAATCATCTGTCAGATTGAGGCTTCCTTGTTTATAATTGTTAACAGTTAAAAATCGAATCTTGTACCGATCCGGAGAAATACGAGCAATGAAATATTCTAACTGTGTTTCAGAACCTGAATCGGACGGAAGTTGCGTGGACATCGTGAGAGTACGAGAAAAAGGAAGAACGTTGTTTGAGAATTGCGGTACCGTGGTCGGCGTCAAGGTCATTTCGAACTCGAACGTGATCACTCTCGACCTCGTCGCCACGAAGAGACTGTACACTGCACGAGGATTCTTTTTAGAATATCAAGGTCGGTTTAACTTGACAACAGCAAGTCGTTTCTTTTTTTTCTCTTTTTTTTTTTTATTGCCTGTTTGAAATCGAACCTGTCTGAGATGGATAGAACTTGATATGAAGAAACGTTCGCGATTGCACAATGAATCTCTCTCATCCAGAAATAACATTGACGAGTCTATTTTCAGAGCATCAGTGTGTTTGACTCGCGTTCTGACGAGTTCTTTGCGTTTTACTCGATTGACTTTTATATATACCAAACGTATAAGACATAAAATAAACACGTAATTTAATATTCTTTAATATTCATTGTCTAAACATCTTGAGCAACGTATGACAATCACGATCGATACTGCACGTTATTACGAACTCTGCCGTACTTGTTTTTATTCGTTGATAATTACTACATTTACTTGCACGATATAATTTTGCATTTGCCCGTTGTCTACAATTATTGCAAAATTATGTTTATAACGTATAATTTGTACGTTCATATTCAACGACGCGTGGCTGCAGTGCAAAGAGAGAATAACAAATGAGCGAGAACGTGATGGAAATCACAAGTCAGTTTATCGTACTGAATAATTATAATTTGACAGGGTGAATAGAAACCGTATGAACAGCAGCTCCACAGCCCGGTGGTATTAATGTTTCAGTGTTGAGCTGCCCGGATGTCTCAGCGCCCAACGGAAGCTACGTATTGAATGGCACTCTGACCTCGAGGACTTTCCTGTGCAAATTCGGCGCCGTGTTTCCCGACAGTAAAGAAAGGACGAGGATACTCGAGTGCAAGAATGGCAAGTGGAATGAGAGTGTCATCAGCATGCCGAGTTGCACAGGTAACCGCGATTCCCTTTTTATCAACATATCTTCACTCGCAAGCGGCGTATCGTCGACGCAGAAAATTACTGCGAAACATCTTGCCGACCACAAATGCAAATGTTCTACATACATCGCGCAATTTAAAATTCTAATATCATAACTGGTTCGTGAAAATTAAATCATCCTTTACACGTCATAGTAACACGTAACACGTAATTGCAGTAATATCAGAATTTCAAATATCGTCCAAAAAATTAAGATTGCCTACAAATTTTACCAATCTATGAATTTTAAGAAACTGTGTTACCTCGAATTCTTAATCGACTGGAGCGTGACGTTTAATCAAAATTATCTTCGATCTACCAATGTCCGTCATCGGACGTGACAACGAAATGACGGTTAGTATCCTTGTGTCGAAAATACGGACGAGATTTATGGTGATCGTGGCACCCGAGTTGGTTGCTACGTTCCTCACAAGCCTCCCGGGAACCCATGGCTGCCCATTGCGTTCGAAAGGGGAAATCCGTGGTGGGGGTTATCGTGGTGAACGGCGGGGACACCGAAAGAGGGGTTGCTGGTGCGCGGGGGACGGAGCGGGAAGAAAGAAAAAGACGGAGGGAAAGAATCTTGGGGCGGAGAAGTATTCGTGAAGGTACCATACATCGGTAGCGTCGCACACGTAACGACGCCAGTCGTCTCGACGCCACGTGTCTCCGTGCAAAAATCACTTGAAAATCAATTTCCCCAACGTGATCGTATTTTCTTACTGAATCGCGTTTCCGTTCGAATCCTCGCCGCTCGATTGATCAGTGACGTCGGTGTCGAAACGCTCGTACTCGCGAAACAGCAACGAAGAAGAGAGAATCACCCGTTCAGTCACTACCACGTCATTTGAACATCATCAGGTAATTTTTTTTCAGTAAACTGATTCTGTTTTTTGTCACGTTTTTTGTGCGTTCTTTGATCCGTGTATCTTGCAACGATCGCCCAGCGTTTCCCGGAAACCGCGAGTTTCGAGCGACAAACATGAACCGATAAAACACATTTCGCTGCGATAAATCAACGTCCAAAGACTTCCCTGCGTTTCTCTGCCGTTTCTGTTTTTTTTTTGTTCTTTTTCTATTTTCCCTATTTCTATTTGCGTGTAAACCAAGTCAGACCGATCTTCCGCTCGAACTTTCGTACTCAAGTGGAATTGCTAATTAATTAACGGCGCCCCGAGTCTTTCTTCGTGCTTCGAGAATCTGCTCTTTAAAACGTGATACGTTCAGCGGATTATTAATTACCCTCGCTGACGAGAGTAAAGCTATTCAACTTTACCTTTCTGCTGAGGCCGTCGTAAATTTGAAAACCATATTACAGGAAATATTATGGTAATAATAATATTATGGTAATATTACGGTAATATCTCCGAAGAGATGCGAAATTTTCTATTAAATAGTTATATTCATTCATTCCTTTGATAGTATGAAACGAATATTCAATTCTGTGTTTTTAATCCGTTGATTTGTTTCCATTATTTATTATCGACGATCAACAAATTCTCAAGATTTAATTATTTCCAACAAAATTTCAAAATGCTTTGGTTATGATGTTATATTCGTAAAAAATTTCCAGTATCCAAACAGTTCCGCGAGCCACTGTATATCAAAAGAGTTTCAATCCGCTTTCAATCTCTTATCACGTTACTAGCGTTTGCACGAGCAGACGTCCATATTTATCTTTTCTCTAAAAATTTCCGTAATCACGCGTTATCGATCCGACAGTCTCCTCTCGAAGACCAACCGATCCCAGTAACGATACAGCGCCGCTAATTCGGGCCGGTCGCCCGCTGAATGAGAGCGGCGAACAGCTGCAAGCCGAAAGAAAAATTTCGCGTGGAAAAAAAAGGAGAGATTGCCTGAATCCTCTTGGTAGCTTTTCACACCTCTCGAACAAAGGGGATCGGGAAGAATGTGTCTGTCCGGTGTTCTTTGTGCGTCGTCCTATTCACGTCGATAATAATTCCGTCGGCCCCGGAAGCAGCCTCTTTCCGCGAAGAATATCGAAGAGTTTTCGCGCGCTGGCTTTCACCGACCGCAAGAAAACGCCCGCGAGATTATTGCCTTTCTTATACGAGGAACTTGGAATTTAAATGCAATAGAACGAGGTCGAGTGGCTTGTACATCGTAACGGTGATTGAATTTCCAAGGAGAAGATTGTTAGCAGTAGCATCGATCTCTTTTTTTTTTTTTCCTTCATTAAAACGATAAAGGTATTCGCGAAAGACCATTAATAACGTACTCTATAGACGGAATAACGGGATAATAGCTAACTAGTTTAGTGTTGAATCTCATTTAAACCTCGTTTGAGGCGAATTGCTAGAAAAAATTCAAAAACGTTTACTATTCCCGATGAAATCTGGGGAGCAGCCTCGAATTGGAATGTAAATCTTCTGGTTGTAAGACAATGGAAGCATTGTCTATAGATTTGCTTCTCTAGGTCACACGATGAATACATTCTATTTCCGTTTTAACGGAGAATCAAACAAAGAATCCAAATTGAAGAGAATTGAAAGGAATGTTGAAACAAGGTTTTTACATTTGAAACAATCGAGTGCTTCAACTTGACGCCAAAAATCAATTTAAATTATCGGTACATTCCCGCGTAAACTGTGTTTCAATTTTCCGCCGCCTGTATCGTACCGGCGAGCTAACGAACTTTCGAAATTTCCTGCGAGATAGTTGCACGAGCACGCGTCCGCGTGCATTGCATCCACGTATAATTCAAACGAATGCATAATTCAAAAGATATACAGTTTTAGTCAGTAGTGCGGTTACACGAACGCGAAACGTGAGAGCGGAGAAGCTAGTAGTTCGTATTCGTTTCGGTAGTGGGGAGGGATCAAGAGTAGGGGAAGATAGTGATGAAACTGGAAGGGCTGATCGCCCCTATCGCCTCCCCACTATCTTTGCCCCCTCCTGCGAGGAGATAATTTTAGAGTCGACAAAATAAAACAATGTTGCGGTTGCACATGTTCAGCGAGCAGCTGAGACCGAGTTGAATTTTGAAAACGCGAGCTTTAAAATTTACCGATTCAGTATACATAATTTAATACCCATCGTCGAAAATTATGATTTGGATTTTCAAACGATATGAGTTCAACGATTTAGAAAATAGAGATAAACACTATGCAATGAAAGATATTTCGGTTGTATTTCAAGTAAACAAATTTATAACCGTAGTTATTTTTAATTTAACGGATATTATACTTTCATGTGATATAAAATTTTTAAGTAACGTTAACGCAGTTAACGTCAAATACCGCTTATACTACGCTGGCATAATTTTAGGCGATTCGTGTTTCAAAGTTTATATAAATAAGTGAATATACACTGACACGTATATTTAAGCTCACAGCTTAATAATTCATTTTCCAACAGTCACTAACCGCTACAGATAATATGACGTTACAGTAACGTCATCGATTACGAACATTGAGAATCATGTGACGCCACTGTCACACGCCACTGGTCGTCATAGTGTCAATGGATCATAAATTTCATTACTTTCTAATCTACTTGATCTGAAATGACTCGACAGAAACATTTATATATAATCTCTGGGAGAAATATTTATTATAACATTACAGAACAGAGATCGCGGAATTCAACGCGAAATCTCTTCCATGTCCAACCGAAAAGTGCAGTCTTCGTGATAAAAGTAGCGGGGAATCAACATACCGAAAACGAATCATTGGACAGGAAAGAAACGCCAGGTCATGCAGTTTCGCTCCATAAAAGAAGCAATATCGAAGAACCGCCGTGCAATAGTCGTTAGAAGAACGTTGATCGAATCGAAAGAGGACAGCTTGTTTTCATCTCGAGCAGAATTCGCGTGGGAGGGTGGTCGGAGAGGAATACCGTAGTGGGGACGACGCTTGCCCCTGTTTATTTCCCCACCATCTTCACCGTTCCCGTCTCTGTCGCTCTACCCTCACCACGATGGGATTTCCCGAGCGTTCTGGCCGACGTGGTACGAAGTAGGGAAGGTTCGTATCCAGTCGTCGTCGGAGTTTCTGATAGTGGGACCACGCGACTCTTGCCGTCTTATCGCCTCTTGCTTTTTATCAATGGAGAGCTCGTGTCACCGTCTTTCACGTTTACGTACGCACGCCTCGCGATTACGCTCAACGACGCACGCGCGATATCGTGAGGAGAAGAGAAACAGACACTCTGGACGCCCGATTCCAAGGGAGATCAGCCCGGAATCCAGCCCGTCGCGTTTCTGGACGACGGATAGTTTCTCGCGACTCGAAGGAAAGTCGATGGAATAAGACGAGAAGGCGGTCCAAAGGTCCACGGTGTGTGTGTGCCACTCCGATTGATTATACAGCTTCGCTTCGAAGCCTGGCTCTCCTCCGATTTCTTCTATTCGATATATCGAGTATATATTGTATCATCTCACGCTGAGCCAGAGTCAGAAAGAGAGAATTCGCCTGGGGGGAGTTTGATGCACCGTACGGAGAACGAGACGGGACCTTTGTTCTCTGGTTTGTCAGAGAAAAGAGCATTCGAGTCCAGGTCGAGCGAAGAAAGAAAAAGAGAACCGTTCGAGAAACTGAATCGCGGTTTGCTCGGCTAGTTCAGGCTGGCATTACTTCGATGGAGCTGGACAGTCTGCCTTGGCCGAGAGAGGTATCGTGGACGGCACAAATTTGATCTGCTTCGATCTTTGTCGCTCCTTTGACGCTCTGGTTTTCTTTTTTTACCAAAAAGAGAAGAGAAAGAGAAAGCAATTGTGGCAAAAGTCGACTAAACTTTGATCTCTTCGAGCTTGTCTGTGTTTTAAATCGGTCTCCTTCGAAGAGAAATATCGACGTTAAATGCAAACTAAATGCAAATTACGGATAAAAATAAAGAGATATTCGATGACTCGGATAAGTTTTCAAGGCTAACTCCAAAGACATCGAGTGAAAGGACGAATAATAATATTAATTTGCTTGGATCTCTCTATTGTAGTAATACATGTCGAGGAAAAGTATTTTTAAGAAGGTATTTTTGAGGATGATCGAGCGAAGCCAAAGAGTCTGCTGAGAGTAAATTAAGCCTGGACAATGCTCGATTGAAAATCAATCCTTGAATTTGACGCGTAGTACGAAAATAGTTTGAATAGGAGAAAGGCATGCCGTTTAGAGAATGCGTTTACTTTTGAGGGCGTCATAATCACGTTCCATGCTTTCAGTATCTAGAAAAACCGCTGGGTATATCCTTTGTTGTGGCATAAATTAAGCCCAGAAACCAGAACATCGGCAAACGGAATTATCGATGTAAATCCACCTTTCGCGGAAGAGCACGTGATCAAGAGAGACTCAAAGGGAAAAAGCAATAAAATAGGACGACTGTAATCAGATGATCGACCGAAAAAGCGACACACAAATACACACGTTGAAAGCAGGTATTGCTAAATTTTCTTACGACAACGGAGCCTTTTGCTCGTACACACTACGTACTATATATAATTTACGAGGTTACGAGCAAACAGAAACGAGGTGCACAGTGGGTAACGTAAAATGACCGCGTATATTAGACACCGCGGAGATTCGTGCAACGGAATCGAAGGAAAGCGCCGTTTTGCACAATTCACCTCTTCTTTTCTATCGTCTGTCTTTTTTTCCTTGTGCCTGCGATCTTTGTCTCCCTTCGAACTCCTCGGGTAGACGAGTCGATTGACGCAACGTATTTATCGCGGAACAAGGTTGCCTTCAACCGTGCGGCGAGCACACGTTTCGCGTAAAATTTGCAAAAATTATCGTCGCGAGAAAAAAAAAAAAATTACCGCGCAGCTCTTGGCAAGGTAAATTAGAGTATTACAGTCGGTTGTTGTTTCCGCGGTTAGAACAAGGACGTTCTCAACGTCATTTTAGCACGTACGTGAAAAATTTCGTCTTGCGAAAGGAGCTTTCAATGAAATTAAAATTACTCGATTCTTGAGAAACGGAGCGTAGAAAAGTTTCGAAAAGGAAATTTGTTGGAGTATTTCGTCGACTCGAAAACGTGGTAGTAATCTAAAAGTGTTTCTCACGTACATAAAGACCGATGTTGGATTCCAAGAAAGAGGGGATAAGGATAGTCCATATGGCGTCGTTAACTCAGGATCGTGTTCATCGTTCTCGATGCCCGATCCTGTTTCTCGATTACGATTGATTTACAGTGTTGCAACTAATTTGAAATCCTGTATCGTCCTGTGCGCACGCTGTAAAAATTGATTTCACCGAAACTTAAAAACAACTTTTACCATTGACACGATTCTGATTGGTTGTTCCGTTATTAAGACCAATACAACGCTTCGATCTCCCGATTAATTTTCAAAATTGAAAAACAACACGAATTCTTTTATCCCGACAGAATCGTGTATTCAGTGCGTTTACACGTGATTGCAAAATAATGGAAGGTGTAACGTCAGAAAGAAAGATGCGTCGGTCACAAAACAAGCGATGCGAAATAAACAAACAGATAATAAATCGTAATTTCTTTTGCAGCGTTTCTACTCACGGCTCGATAGGGGTCAAAGAGCATCGCGGTCGCGAACAAATGGAGACCGTCGTTCCGTCACGCCATGCGTTTCTCGTCGATGATAAAACCAATGGAATAACGACGATCTCACTCAGTTTGTCCCTTCTGCTTCGTGTGTCTTCTAATAAGCCACTTATCGGCACTCTTACGACGAGAAACGACCGTGTTTTCCCTTCACGAATGTGACAACATTCGCGTTGGCTTCCTCCTACTCGCGGAAAATTCATCGTCAATTTCTAATACAAACTCGGCTTTCATTAATTTTCATGAGAAGATTGTCGAATAATAATTGTCATATTGACGCAAGTGTTATTCTGGTTATTCATGTGTAAATAGGGGGGGAAAAAAAAAGACAAAGTCGAACAGTGATATCGCGTATGAATTTCTTCGCAGTTGCATTCATTTCGAGTCATTCAATCGAATCATTACTCGGACGATCTCAAGTTTTTCGAGACAAAAATGGAATGAGACTGTCTCCTGAGTGGTTACTCCGATGGAATCGATCTTCGATATCGATTCTGCTTGTCGACGAGTTCTTTGTTTAGCCGGTCGATCGGAAACATCGGAAGCATCTCGCTCTATCAACAAATAATACATAGTCATTTGCGACGAGTATGATCATTTTCCATGCGTGATAAAAATAGGAATAAATTGACGGATGATAGAGAGCCGTTCGATTCGACTGTCGTTTTTTAAATGTGATACACACGCGGTATAGAGATAGACGTATAGAGGACAGTGATATTTAAAGATAAACGTATAGAAGGAAGAAGAAAACTACAGAAAAAAAATAAAGAAGAGAGAAAGAGAGAGAGAGAGAGAGATCGTGAAACAAAAGACAGAGATAGAAGAGAAGAGACGCTTTGGGGAGAGACTCCAAAGCTAGAGTGGTTTGAACGCGGGCCCACTGATGCTATAGTAGTACAGTTCGAGGAGTCAGCAGGAGCTGTCCGTTTATTAACCGAAGTGTCGTACAGGAATGCGTTATGGTGGCGTCTAGCAGCTGACAGCGCGCGGCCATACACGAATTCGAGCGTAAGGGAGGATCGACGAGGAGCTTCTTGCCGATTGCTTCACCATGATACGAATATTCGCGGACACCTTCAGGAATCTGATAAGTGAGTGTCTCGGAGATACACCGTGCGTTCAGTTTCATTTTTAAACGCGTACCATTCGTTGAAAGTCGAACATCATCGCCAGTCTCTCAATCTCCAAGTCAATGATAACTTCTTTGTTTCTATTTTTATTGTATTCTATTTTGTTTTTGGATATTGGAAAATTATTTTCTAGAGAATATTATACAAAAATACAGGTACATATGAATTAACCAGGCAACGAAAATTATTGCTGTAGACATTCATTCGTATATTTTATTACTCATCGATCGAATGAACTTTAATCGAATATTGTGAAAATTATTCTATCTAGTCACTGTGTCTAAAAGAAAAAGTATCAACTGAGACTCTCGGTTAAGACTAACTTCCATTGGGTGAAATTTTATTCTTTCGTGGATTATTTGAAACGTAAGCAGGAAAATATCGTTTCTGTATTCGTGTAGATATTCTTAGAATTTCCTGTTTTGATACATTGACATGGAAAAGATAAATTACCGAAGCACCTTGAACCGAATGACACTAATATTAAATATTGATATTAGGTTTTATCTTAATGACGTTGATATTGGAAAAATTAACCGAAAAAGATAGAAGAAATTATTGGAGAAACCCAATAAATCGACGGAAAATACTCATTTCTCCCTGCCACCATCGTTTCCAAGTAACGATAACGAAAAATGTTTCGTCATTTCGTTTCGCTTTATTAAACTACCAAATGACAGTTTTCATATTGACATGCTTATAAATTAGCACGACGAGTCGATGTAGCGGTCTTATTAATCAAATTATTTATAGCACATAAGATCCGTCATGACATGCTTGTCACATGGACGTGTTTAGTATGACGTATCCGGTTGAAGCACAGTTGCATTTGCAGTTGACATTTGTTATTTCACACGTTACTTAAACACAACAGGGGGAAAAAATCGATTGATTTGCCATCTGTGTATCGTTCTGTGTAAAATCAACAGAAAAAAAAAAATCAAATTAGAGAAAAGCACGGCGAATTCTTTCATTAGTTACTAAAAACGATGTACAATGGCAGCACGATAAGAAATTCGTAACGTTCCGTTCTGAATAATTTTTAGCTGACGTGTTGTACACAATCCACAGGAATTCCGTTCGACCGTCTCTGATAATTTTAGTCGGCAAAAAAAAATACTATCCATCTTGATGTTATGTAATTTCACGATGTATCGCGAACGACCACGTGTCCGTCAGGATTATCACTCGATCTTCGCTTTTATTCTCTGCGGCTAGACTCCGTGCGATTTTGCTCCGATTTTGTCCATTCAGCTATTGACGAGCGGAAAAAGAACGAAGCTAAGTTCACGAGCTCGCCTTGTGTTCGTCCTATCGACCGGAAAGGAAGCTTTTCCCTCGACATTGTTTCCCGACTCGCCTTTTATCGACGATTCCCATCGGCCTTTTTGGACGCACATGATCGATTCCTACATTTTTCTTTTCCTGCCAACCTTCTTGCGCGGCAAGCGCGTGGCATACGTGACTGACGCAACGTACAGAAACTCGTGCACGACACTCGTTCTAGATTCTCTGCTCTTCTGCACAGCCAAAACCTGTATGTACATACTGTGCAGTTGGGGACAATTTTCAACAGCCTTTATACCCAGCATTAAAGTTAGGCGAACAATGTGACGCAATATCGTGCTTCCAATCACAAATCCGTCTATTCTCGTGTCGCTTAATTGACGTTCTTCTATTGCGTTTAACCGAGCCGATTCTTCTCCGTTTTACGTTACGAGTAACGATCGATCCGACTCGATCCTTGCTGTCGAGAGGGGTTGTAGAGATAAGTGGAGAGAATTTTAAGCTGGCAAAAGGCCGGGGTACGTCAAGGTGGAATGTAATTTGGATTTTTGCTCGCGAGAGAAGCGGTGGGTATAATTTTAGAAAATTGCAGATAGACGATGACGTAAACTTTTTCTTTGAAAAGATGCTCGTATTTTGGTACGATTTTATATAACTTTTGTTTGGAGTAATATGGCGAATTGAAAATATAAATCAAGATCTTGAGAATTTGGTATTTCAAGTCTTTAAGGTGTAATAAATTATTCGTTATAATATAAATAGCGCAGAACCTTTTATTCCATTCTATTCCAGACTGACTTATATCAGATTTTCAGCTCTTTGTTATCTATTTGTCGAGTAATTTCCTCCATGTCAAAGTGAATGCACGTGTATGACAGGAATCGCCGGAAGTTGGATGCAATAAGCAATAAGAAACAGATGTGAGAGAGATCTGTGTGACCAGAGCAAGAGCAATTAGAAAGTGGGATAGGCGAAACGAAGATAGTGACTCCAAACGATCAAACTTTAAAGTCATCTGAACTTGTCGTTTTTCTTCATTTAATTCAACATTCGTTAATATTAACTTTTCTTATTTTCATTTTCACGTTCTACAAAACGTTTACTATTCTTCACAAAGTTTCACGCAAGATAGTTCTGAAGCGGAGAGCCAAATTTCATACACCTTGAAGAGCGAGGCGAGTGTGGCTTCCTTTTCCAACGTCATAGACATTGCCCGTTACGAAATCTCGCAAGAATGTTTCAGCCAAGAAAATTTCGTTCTTACTCTCTTAAAAGAAAGTATCTTGACTTATGAACCTTGCCAACGAGTCTCGTGAATTCTGTATTAACCCAGCGTCCATCTTCGAATCTCGATATTTCGATCTTGCTCTCGCTTTATATTTATAGAATTTTACACGTGCAGATATCGAATTTAATTAAATTAGTTTCTATCAAAAGACCGCGCAGGAGATATAACTGAGTCTTCTCAAGTCCTAAATTTATACCAGAAGGTCTTCTGTAATTAGCATCCTTCGTGTAATTTCTCAAGTTCATTTCTCATGTTCTGTACGACGTGTAACCTTCCTTTTTAATCGATCCTTGAAATCTTGCCCATAAAGGGGATACTGTTCTCTGATAGCGAGACGATCGTATACCATTCTCCGAGACGATTCTGCGTCACACTCAAGGAAACATTCTGGCCTCTAAGTAGCATCTCGACCAGTCGGTCGCTCTCAAGGATTAACTAAGTTAGAGGGTTAGCGACAATTGCGGCTGATTGAACGATCAGCGAAGAGACCCTTCGCTATACTTGAAACGCACCGGTTTCAGTTCGTTCGAGTGCCCCGAGGAACCTGGTCGATGAATTGCAACCTATCCGAAACTTGTACCGAACTGTCTCCAAATTGCTTTAATTGGTCCTGTCGAAAGTTTCGTTCGGTAGTCAGTGACAAGAATTGTTTCTTGCTTCGCGAGTTGCATCTGCTAATTGGACAGGTACACTTTTCTAGATGTAGTTTGTCTCGTGTATTGTTTTTATCTTCTCTAGCTGAAGATACGATAGAACTTTATTTTATTTATGTTTGGATATGACACTTTGATTGGAGCGAAATTTTGTTTCCGATTTTTATCGGAATATTTTATTTTATATTAATTTATATTGTCGAATTCGAGTTTTCAAGATTGACGACTCTGAAAGGAAGATTATATTTTTTTTGTTACTATTTTTTTTTTTTTTCACCTGGATCCTACAACTTTGTTTTCAAATTATCACTCGTGTCATTTGCGTTGGTTATCACGTAGTAAGAAAAATTGGCGATTTCCTATCGTATGAACTGTTAATAGTACGGTTAATTGTTTTAAAACTGTTTAAAATTATTTGCACCGAGGAACTATGATTATTTGACATGTAGAACCATACAGAGAATCAACAATGTATCATGTGATTCATTTGGGCGAGGTTTAAATTAGTTTATCTCATTTATCTTGAAAACGGAAGGGTTGCTAATTGCATTTCCTATTAACGTAGATTGCATTTGTTCGTTCAGTTAACAAAGTTACGTCAGCAACTTGAAACGAATAAAAATGTAAAATAACAAACTAAGTTATAAAAGAAAGAAATTGTGAATTCGCATTGGTATCTCAGATAATTTCAAGCGATTGCTTCGTGCATTTGTTATCGCATAATTTATTTTATGAGTTCACCCCAACGTGAGAACGCGTTATCGTTGGTTGAAGTACACACTCATACCTAATTTCATCTTATCATTCAATAACACAAAATCAAAAGTTCGCCCCGTCGTTGTTATTTTATGTTTCATGCGCTATTAAGCTATCAATCTTCATATCGTGGACCTCATTTGCTCTCGACTTTTTAAAAATAACTTCCAATACCAAAGTGGTCAAAATGTTTGTTTTGTCATTCGTTTGTCGTTCTAAGAAACGAATGGTATAATGTTTAGTTATTTAACTACCAGAAAAAAATTTATGATTTTCTTGTGGCATTTGATTATGTGATAAATTCGTCCGCCTCTCGATGCTTTGAAGACTATTTTGAGAACTGTTATTAATAGAAACATTATTTATGTCGATTGCACATACGTTTCAATATTTGAAAATTTCGTGCGAGTAATTATTTTATGACTCGAAGACTATAGAAAAATTCGTTCATCAGCGCTTTTTCATGAAATAGGTTGCTTGATCCATTTGCGAAAACAATATTGTAGAATAGAATAATGTATAAATGATCTTATTACGCAAATTGATAATTTCATAATGTTAGAACTACTAGATTTGTATAATTTTTATTGAAGCGCATGAATAAGAGCTCAGTTTGTTTGAATTTATTCACATTTATTTAGCCACGGGTAAATGTTAATATGGAAAATCTCACTATTTGCGTTCCATTTAACGATTTCCCGCGATTTTTCATTAAACATCGCTCTCTTGTTCGAAGAATAGGAACGTGAACGACGCGTGGCTTCATCGTGGATCGGAAAAATAAAATGGTTACAGTGAAATGAAGCGTCGATATCCAGTGACCCGTGTCAGAGCAACAGTTCATCAAAATCTTCCCACATTGAACAGCGATAACAAATCGTTCGATTCTCACGCAACCGGGATTGTTTCTTTACTGCGGTAGCATTGGTGCGTGATACGGCGGAGAAGGCAAGACGAGACAACATTTGATGATCTGATGCCACAATTTTGTCAATAATTCTCGATTACATATATGTATTTCATCCGTTGACATGTCAATATGATTAATCGATTGACGAATGATATTTATAAAAATTTTAGAAATTGAATAAAACTCGTTTTGTTAATTTGGTAAGCGTTTGGATAGGACTGAAGTTAGAAAAAAAGAAGAAAGAAACGGCAATATATTAAAATTCAATGCGAAATCATATCACAATTTTACAGTTTTGTACTTACGTGCAAAAAAAGTTTCACTTGTGATAGAAGTATTAAAAGAAATAATAGAAACGAGTTCGATTCGTGTAATACATCATGTATAATGATACGTACGAACGAGTTTACAACATTTTTTATTATAAACGACATAAAATTTAATCGTATGATGAATTAACAGGAAAGCCGAAATGTTTCAATTAATTAGATACGATCAAAAAAAAGCGCGATCGAGATAATAGCAATGGTACAAAATCAGTGTAATTGGGTTAATCGATATTTTTGCGAAGAGGTTCGATTATCGACAAATTACACCGGATAAGGACGCATTCATATCTTTTGATTAAAAATTTCTTCGAATGAAACATCATATCGTTATTCGGTTTCTATATCCTTTCGGATTTCAACGAGAGAAATAGTTTTACTTTAAAAACAATAGTCTTAATTAAATTTTGGAAATCACAAGACATGATTTGTAAATATCTGATCTCGATGAAATAGAGAGAGAGAGAGAAAAACCAGTGAACACGATGTTCTCAGTTTTAATGCAGATTAATTGCTTAAACGCGAAAATTTAGAAGATTATTACTGCATTGGTTTTTTGCCAATCGAGTCATATCTGTCGAGTCATCCGAATGGACTTTGCACGCTCGAGCCATCATATTCTAAACCCGAAGCTTCATATTCTATTATTCCACGAGTCATTAAATCATTAGACATCGCGGAACACCAGTTTGCGATCACTATATTTCTTTTTATCGAGAGTCTTTTTCCTCCAGTAATTATCTCATTTTGAATTTGAATAACATTAATCGTAATTTACAATTTAAAGAGGCTTACCACTTCATTTATAAACGACAAATATGTATGTAAATTCTTCAAATTGTGGCTTATTGCAAATGTTTCCATGGTATCTGTAACAGGAAAATTTAGAAAAATTAGATGGACGCGATTATGACAAATAAACAGACAAATTCACAGCTCGTTGCTTCTCGCTCTTTTTCATTTGGAAAATAATTCAACTGAGCGCCTATTTTAAAAAGTGAATAAAGTGACAATTTTCTAGAAATTATTTTGCTCGCTGAAACAAATCCAAAATAGCTTTGTATATCAAATTCATCTTTATAGTATTATCATAACTCTAGTATTATCATCTTTATAGTATTATCATAGCTCTAGTTGCTAGGGAACGATGTTCATTTTGTAAATTTAAAATTGAATCAATATTTGAGTTTAGTGCAGAGAAGAATATTGAAATTCATCCGAGATATTGATAACAATTCTCTTATTAAATCTCGATAATTAGTAAATTGAAAAACGATTTATCGTTTCCGCTGTGACCAATAAGATTAAAGAAATCGATCAATCTTATCATCAAACTCTAATTTCAGATAAGAATGAAGCTCGAAATTGTCAAGAATTTTACAGTAAATAATACTGTTAAGATTTTTCATTAGTCGTTCAGCTTGTACTCGGTGTCAGTTCGTTTCGAAATATTAGTTGCCTGATTTGGATAGATGACGTATCGCAAAGTAATACGTTAATCGCTTATCGTGCTTGCAAATTCGTGTTTCCGTTGTTTGATAAGACTTTTACGCTGCATTTGTCGTGAATAGTTTCTCTCTAACAACGTAGTGAACGAAAGACAAAGAAAATATAACGTGCTATCGTTTCGTGAATCTAGGAGGTCATTTCTCCAGAACAAGAATCGTCCGACTTTTTATTGTTCGCGCTTTACTGCGCACCTTGAAGAAGTTTCATGTATAAAATTTTTTACTATTTCATGATGATTTTTTGCTATTTTGGCGATCAATTTGCTATATCGGTTTAAATAAAGACTCGAAGGTGAAATACACGTTATGTTCACTACTTTTGAAAATGTAGATGTATTTTTAGTGAAAAAATTTCGAGCTACGTAAAATTTTATAGTGTCGGTTGCATACAATAAGCGTGTATTTTTAGAGCGATGTTTCTGCTTTAATTTCCTTTGGATTTTTACTGCAAGACACTTTCATAGACGAGGTAAAATTTTAAGACTGCGATTTCCTTCCTTTCGTTTAGATTATTCAATGAATTAGATTATTTAGTAAATCTTGAATTTTATTGTTCTCCGCGTTATGTATTTAAGAAATTATATTCGTTACAAAGTGTATTATATTTGAAAAAGGTTAAAATCAAAGGTCTGTGGTAATGGATAGATTACATTCCTTCCACAGTGGAACTGGTTTCTTTGATAACAGATACGGACGAGAAATGCGTGTTCTTTTTTCCTCCGTTTGTAAAAGTAAATTCTATTCTCGTCTTCTTCGTTTTCTTTCCCGATAAGATTTGATCATTTAAAATGAAATGAAACAAGTACGTACTACTTCTAATCGGATATTTATCTTCGTCAGTTTCAATTATTACAAAGCTTCAATATAATTTAATTAACATATACTTTTATTAAAAGACCACGTACTCGTGTCGTCTCTAGTCGATAGTATCAAATCAAATCAGTTGTCAGCTTCAAATTCTAATCCTGCTTGACCTTGTTTCTTCTCCGCAACATATGGCAGAACGTACAATTTACGTTCCACATGATTCACCGAGGAAATATAAATACTAGTCTGTAGATGTTAATTCTTCACGACCGAAAACATACACGTGAACGTATTTTGGAACGTATGTTTCTATGAAAAGAAACGACAATCGACTTGACCGTAAACGTGTTTTATGGGCCTTGGCTGTTCTAACTTCGATATTATCGGGGGAGCGTTCTCGAGGGCATGGCTCTCTCACAATCAGTCGCTAAAAACAGAAGCCATTTTTAGAGCTGGCCGTTTGTTTCTCCCGGCCAAGTTTCCAAGTCACCGTCGTAAAACGTACCCGGCAGAAAAAGAATTTTTTTCACACGTAATTGCATCGCCTAGCATGAACTGTATTATTACTTCTCTGCTAAATACGTGCAGAAAATTCTCTTCTCTTTCTTTTTTTTTGCTACATACGCATTGTGCATTTTCTTTTCCTTTTCCTTTCTTTTTCCATCGCGCAAAAACGTCGAAAAAATCATAACTTTTATAATCTATGTTTTCGAGATTTTTTTTGCTATTTTTTTCTTTTTCAGGCTGTAGACATTTTTATACATTTTCTTATGCGTTTTCAAGTATTTCAAATGGAAGATTTTTATGGAGATTTTTTATTATCTATATATCGTTATTTTAACATGTATATTGTTATAGAATTATATTCTATATCAAGACTAGTAACAAGAATTACTAGTATTATTAATTACTAATGAATAGTAGTAGTAGTTGTTCAAACAATTCTTAGTAATCTCTGTATTGTACGCAATGAAGAAATTAAATCGCTGTCTTTTGTTTGATCCTCTTGCCACGAATGGAGAGTCGATGATTGAGAAAGTTTCTGAAATATTTTGTTTTACGGAGTTTATCGAGTACGAAACTCCAAACTGTGAACAAAGTTCTGAGACCCTCGTATCATCCTCGTATTCCACGTACCCTTGTTATCAGTCACTTTATCAATTATTTTTCTATTTTCGTCTCTACATATCAGCGATAATTTTTACTTTTTATGTTTGCTTAAACTGCAAATCCACTCTTCAGAACTGATATCTACACTGTTTAAACAAAATATTTGCACAACTACTTTTTATTATTCAATGTTATCATAAAAGTTATCTGATAATTAAACTGCAGATTTTCATACACATAATAAATGCATAATATTGAATATTTTCAAATATTTATATAATATTTTATACATATAATGCATAATATGTATTTAGTGAATATCAAACTGTATAAACATCCGTAGTTTACTGATAACATATCAAAAACAAAGGTGATCATGTTCAAAGAGATTTTAATCTTTTGTACATATACGTAAAAAAATACAAACAATTGAAACAACTTTTTAAAATCGATAATGAATCTCTAACAAATAAAAAATAGTTTGAAATATATGTATGATTTTTCGATAAATCAATCAATTAATTATCTCTGTTATAATCTATAAATGATGAATTATTCTATGTAGAAATATTGAACGTAAGCTACTTGTTCCGCGTTAATTTGTAAAAAATTCAATTTTTTGTGTTAGAAAGAAATTGCATATTATAAAAATTAACACCATAGGAACGGTTAAATCGAACAGGAAGAATATGCTAAAAGAAGTTGCAGATAAAACTAAAAAGACTTCAAGTTCTTTCTACAAGCAATAGCATTTTAGCTGGAAACATAAGAAAGATATATATTTATCGTTCACAACAAAATTTAAATGAGTAAAACAGAAAAGAAAAGATGGAAAAGTAATAGCCCAAATAACACGGTTACAAAACCTAATATCGTTTTAGATTATAATGGTGGCATGGATGGAGTTGATTTACAAGATAGTTACTTAGTTATCTTCTTTTTCAATGATAAGAAAATTACATTTACTAAAAGTTATAGAAAAATATTTTTCTGTTTAATGGATATAACATTCTTTAATGCATTTGTTTTATTTCGATGAGATAATAAATATAAGAAAGGCTATAGAATATTCTTTTTCAAAGTTTCCAGATGTAAAGTATATCCTAAAAAGTTATTAACAAGCAATAATTATTGTACATATCTGTCTATAAATAAAATTATTGTACTAATATGTACAGAAAGAATTCTTGGCGCGAAACACTGCTATCACATCCATAACTCGAATTACCACCGCGTATTCGTAAACCAGCTTCGAGGGATTAATATTCCCCTGAAGTATAATTTCTGGGTGTTGTAAAATTTCATTAAGACTTTTGTAACAATTTTATAACATTCAAAATCTCATAGGTTTCAATTTATCTGTTTCCAAAATTTTCATATACAACTCGTGCATATACATCTGTACAAAGCCCAAAGATCAAGGTCATAAAATTTGCTTCAAATAGTCAGTCGTCGATTAAAGTATTCTCGTGCAACAAAGTCATTTCTTTTACCTCGTATTTCGACAGCCACGTCAGCGGTGATCCTGAAGACGGAGCAGGAGCAACATCGGATATCCAGTCTTTCAGGGGATAATATCCTTGGCGCAGGGGTCAGGATTGGTCGAGGTGAGGACGCAGTCGCTGTTAGCAACGGGAACATTATGGATTCGGCGCAATCAGCCATGATGAAGCAAACAGACTACGTCGTAGGTTAGTAAACCTTAAACAAATTCTTTCGAAGAGCAACGCATTAAATGGACTTGTTGATTAAATCCTTCCATCTCGTCCGATCGCTTCTGCGATTCGTGGAATTACGAGTTCATTAGGGTTATCCGTGATATTTCAAAATTTCGCCGAGAAAAATAATCGTTGCGACGCAAAAGTAATTTGTAGATGAATCAACTAATTCGATGATTCAGTGTTTTAGAATGGACAATAATGTTTTTCATCGTTATCGTTCTTTTTTATCGCCACAAGTGAACTGTGACACGGTGATTTAATGTGTTCTTGTAAAAGTGTAAAAGAATATAAAAACAGAAAATAGTGAAACAGAGGTCGTGTTTTAGTATCACGCTATGTGTGATCAGCGATTCTCGATATCGACGTGTCCAAGAATTCCGACAACATAATCGTTATATAATCAGTGAACTGATGTTTGAAAATTATCCAGATATATGTATATTGCGTAATACTATAGTGATGCGTGTCATTTCAATGAAACACGCAAACATTATTCTCTTCGTTTTTCTATTTTCCTCCTTTTTCAAATCGTTTGCGATATGACTCTTTTATATTTACAATGAAGTACAAAAAATACACGCTATTTATTAAACACATAGCAGTTGATATTGGAATGTCAAACATTTTTTTATTTGAATTTTACAATTATATCTTTAAGTAAATTAAATAAGTTATATGCTCCATTTTATACAAAAAGTTATTGCTTGTCCGAAAAACCACTTGAAAATTCCTGGTGCGCATTATCAAGCAGCTGGTAATTTACTGATTTTCTAATTTGCATTAGATTTGCTTACCACTGTTAAAATTAGTTTCGAGATAATGCGAAAACTATTCCGTTCACTATCACTGTTTACGTTCGCCGAGTTTCCATCGTTTGCTCGTTTTCTGGTGTTCATTCTAAATTCCTACATAATTAGATTTTTATCTAATAATTGAATTTAATGGAAATCAACCTGAAAATTTTGTATTTAACAATTAAATTTGAAAAATAAAATTTAAATTGACATCGAAATTTGGAAAAATTTTGATTATGAATTGAATTGTGATTATGAAAGATTGTAAAGTTTCTACAAAAAGAAATATAAAATACTAGATTTGATTATAAGTAGTAATAAACTTTGTTCGTTGATTAACGATTGAATATCGATTTTGCATCGAATGACAAACTGTCATGAATATTATGAAAAACAGAAAATTGAACAAAGTTATTGAATTTTCATCCGTTGTAATACTTATTTAATCTTATGAAATACTTATGTAATATAAAAAATTGATAAAAATATTCTATTTACCAATGATAAAGACATTATCCAACAACAACTCGTAGAATGTTATTCAACAGCTTTTTTTTCTGTTGTGTACAAAAAATTCTGAATATTACATAATCAATGAGTTTTATATCAACAATAATATTTTTTCTTCATTCAGTATGTTCAACAACTTGCTACCAATTGTCACAGAAAGTTTCATTCAGTTTCTCTTTTTTTAATCTTAAAAAACTGAGACAAAAGACGATGAAATTTAAATTGACGAGACTTCATTTTCAAAATAAAAAGTTATCCTTCTCTACTATATCAAAGATTAAAAATTAAAAATTAAAGTTATTTGAAATTGCTAATAATTTGCAATGATCTTTTTTGCCAATTAAGAACATCTTGATCCATCATCACTATGATTAATGTCGACTTTAGATAGCTTAATAATAGATATTCAGTAAAGAAATATGATATAATTACTATCAAAAATCCATTTCGTTAATTGGAATCGTAGCCGGTCGATTAAGAGACAATCAGAGCGCGGAAACGTTGGTGCCCGCGAATGGCAAACTTCAACCGATTAGTCAGCGTAAGAGCAAAGTTCACTATGCCACACGCTTCTTGGAGGCATGAACCGTAGAATGGTGAATCGCAAAAGCGAAAGACGAAAATCCCCACGCGACACAATGCATCTGCTAATCTATGCTTTTCCAATTTTACAGACATTGTCTTGCCGGCCGTCCTAATTGCCTTGTTATTAGTTGGCAACGCCATTATCGTCTACATTATCCTTCAATATAGAAAGAGGTGAGTAAAAATCATGGAATAATAATTGTGTAATCGTGCTAATAATTTTCTTCTGCTTATTTGTTGACCTTCATTGTTTTTACATATAATGCAAACCATTTATATTCATTGCGATCATTCTGGTCAGTTCAAATCCTCAGTAAGTCTTTTCATTGAGGTACAAATATATGATACATTTTTAGACAACAAATAGTATATTTTAGACATGTAATGTCAGAGGTTCTGTTTATGAGTTTAATTTCAAAAACTGATAGAAATGGTAATGATCAGTTAACAAGGCAACATTCTGTTTAGTTCTTGAGTATTTCAAACTTTTAATTTTTTGTTGAACAAATTAAAGACTCTTTCCTTTTGAATGAGAAATAAAACTCTTGATTATTCTTATCGTCTTCTTGAATGAACATTTTGAAACCGAGAATTTTGTTTCATATATGATTTCGACTCTTTAATACTTATTTATTCATATGATATCTGACCATGTTGAATTTGCTTCTTATCATTTTGATATAAATAATTATAATGTGATATACCAGTATAAAGAATTACTTAAAAAGATTAAATGCCTTGAAAGAGTAATTAAATAAATAACAAATGTCATGTATGAACTTTACATTGGTGTAATTCACAACAAATATTCTAATTCTAATTGCGTTTCCAGAAAAGTTCCATCAATGGAGCAGGGTGAGGAAATGTCTCTGCGTAACGCAGCCGAGGTGCCACAAGTATGATTCACACAAGAATCGATGATAAAATTCACGGTGCCAGCCAGAAGTATCAGCGAGAAGGCCTACGTTGCATTTCTTCTACGAGGATGATCTCCGAACGAAAATGGATCTCTAAAGAGAGGATCGTCGAGAGGCATCGACAGTTATTTTTTCTCTTCTCAATATTTAAAAGGAAGAATTGTCGTCGAGTTGATAGAGAGATCCTCGAATTCGTGTTCATTCGATTTCGTTGATCACACGTTCTTCAATTAAGGAGCATAATTCAAAAATGTTTCTCTACGCGTACGAAATTCGGAGATGCTCTCGAAGAAAAGACTATAAATGTGCTCGTCGCCGCTCGTAATAATGTCAATATTTAAGAAATCAGGCGCCTAGTTAGTGCTGCCACGATATTCTACGCGTACGGACACACACATACACACGAACACATACATTACGATAATGTATTATAATGTAAGGAAATAATATATTATAATATATTCTATATTTCGTCCAAATTGTGAATAAGTTAAGAATAAACTGATGTTTTCGTAATATTTTTGTCTTTCTAATTATTTTGTTAAATTCTTCTTAAAAATAACATTTATATTTATAAAATATTTCTACAAATTCAATTAGAAATATTTTTGCAAAGGTTCACCTAGAATTTCTTCTAGAATGCGTACTGCGTTCTGTGCATACTTCTCCGTAGCTTCATCCTCGTCTTCCAACAATTCGGCTAAGAAAGGTATAGTTTCTGGCAGAAGTGGCATGAAATCTTCGCCAAGCTTTCTTACAATTTCAACCTATATATTCATACGAAATAAAATATTAATTCAACCTCATTTTACGGACTCGATTCAATGCACGTTTGATACAATTGCATCGAATTATAATAAAATACAATAAATTAACTTTAACTGATCAATATTAGTTAATTAAATAAAAAAAAATTTACTTACCAATGCGTTCAAAGCAGCACTTCTAACATGTGGTTTCGAGTGTCTTGTCTTCAGCAACGTCTGATATACTAATTGTTTGTGTAAAGAGTCGTCGGGAATGGCACTGGCAAAGGCTGCTATGCAAGGTACTATTAACTCATTCGCCCTCTTCTCATAATCCACAATGGTACCTAAAGTATTCTCTAACTGATCCACAATTGGTTGAGCCAGTATTTCAAATCTCTCTTGATTGACGAAATTATGAGCGTCATAACTGAAGACTCGATAAAGAGTCAACAAAATAGCTTCTACTAACTCGATTTTGCTGGACTCTTGAGGCAGAGTCATCTCCTGTGGTTCTTCCATAAGCGCTGGATTATTACTACTTAACAACATCGCTGCGTGCTTGAGAAAATGACCAGCAAAAAGAACAAAAAGAGATTTTAGACACTCCGCTATATTGGCTGAAAGACTGCACACAAAACTTCTAAAATTATATAATTACATTGCAATGTATGAAGTATTGTAAAAAAAAAGAAAAATATCATTACATTTATAACGATATTTTTAAAATATTGGATTAAAAGAAAACCAAATAAAAAACATTAAAGACGCACTTCAATTGTTTTGATTATTTCAAGTAAAATAAAATAATAATTTATTTAATAAACAAACCTATAGAAAGTGATACTTCGTTGCTTATGCTGTGGATTTCTAGCAGCCCAATCATAAAGTTTATAATAAAGTGGCCTAAAGGTAGTCTCGCTCAATTTCAATGTTAAAGCAACCAATGCTTTGCTGGCGTTTTCTTCTATAATCACTACATCCTTCATCGTTAATTCTGATTCATCTATCTCCATATCATCCTCAGTATTTGAAATATCTTCACGAAATTGTAAAACTTTCAGGAAAAATGTGCCCAAGTCTAATATAGCTGCATTTATATCGTTTGGCGGAGCGCTGTTGAATGATTCTATTAGCACATTCATCAGTGCTGGAACACGTTTATATGATTTCTTCGCTAATAATGTTGTATATGTTCTATTAACAGCTGGTAATAGTATTCGCAATGGTATGTAGGATGATAGTTTTTGAGTTGTTGCATTTAATCGTGATACCATGATGCCAATCTATGGAAATAATAAGTAAAAAATCTTTAAAGATATTGATTGCCATTTTGCAATTTTTGCAAATGTGAGAGTTTGCAAAGATATGTGAAGAGTATTTCATTTAAAATTAAGTAAATTTTATTTATACTATCATCTTAAATTCTCTATTCTTACTGTTATTTTGACTATTGCTGTCATTATCTCTTCATTACATTTCATTCTATTCATATTATTCAATACCAATAAATCATACCTTTTGATGTTCCGTATCGGTGTACAGAGAACTTAATCTTGCTAATTCAAACAGTAATTGATCCAAATACAGAGATAAAAAGTTTCCCACAGATTCGACGATCTTTTGCAATGCGCTAACTATACTGACAGCTACTACGTCCGGCACATCTTGATTACAGTGATCCTCTAACAATTGTAGGATCGCTGGTACAAATTTGTTCAACGAGTGTATTGCATGAATACGCATAGAACTGCATAATTCCGCGACACAAAGAGCAGCGCTGCCTAATATTGGCCCTTCTCTTGAACTTAAAAGTTCGGTAGTCATCTCAAGTATCTGTAAATGAAATATTAAAGTTACATCTGAACAAATAATAG
>KQ435748.1:529160-544669 GCA_001276565.1 Melipona quadrifasciata
TATATAAATAGTCTACTACTATAATATTACTCGCTATAATATTGAGTATATTACATACTAAGTGGTGAATATATTATTCAGAAGTATATATTGACTCACCGGCTTGAATAATATAGGATGATCACTAGCCAACAATTTCGCCAGCAATTTTATAGTAATTAAAACAGTTTGTTGAACAATTTCCTGTTCCTGTGTTTCGGGTTTTACTTTCGTTGGTATTACCTTCAATAAAGATTCAATCAATTGCAATAACTCTTCATGATTTTCTTTAGTAAACTTCCTTTGTTGAAGACGTGTATTAAGAAGCTCTAAGGCTTTCCTCTTTACTGTCGGTAGATTGTGTTCTATCAAATGTTTGATACTGATCAAAAATATTCCATTTGGTAATAAGTTATTCACCAAATCTAGGACATCATACAAATGATGCAAAAGAACCTTCCAATATTTTGCAGTTGGTTTTCCATGATGTTTATCGGCATTCTTCGAGGTACTCTGAATCAGTACGATTAATTCCACGATCAATTGATCATAATATGGTCTTACATTATTTACTTCGGTAACATCGAGTTCAGCAACTTTATTAATAAAATCAGGCGATGATAATAGATTACTTAAAAATTGAATCAGGGTATATTTATAATGTTTTAAATGTTTAGGATTGCTAGTACCAATATCAAAAATATGTTTATGTTTAAAAGACATTGCAGCTTTTCTACCTTCCTCGTTTTCAATATCTATAGGCAGTTCTTTCATAAACTGAAGTAATTTCACACAAACTTGAATAAGTTTTGCAGGTGGAAATTCTTGGGACACCTGCAAAGCGAATTCTAATCTCTGTCCAGGTGTCTTCTGATTTGTAATAGCCATGGTTCTCGACAGAACGTGACTCTCGAAACTCAACAAGTAATATAAATGAAAATAATTATCCAATAATTGTAATAACTTTACAAATAACGGAGTTCGTCTATGTTCTGGAATATCTGGTAATGAAACGATAAAAGTTCTTAAGACTTCGCAAGCGTGAGTTTCATTTTCAGCCGCGTTTATTATGGGTACCACAGTTTCGATAGTTTTGGAGATTATTTGGATAGAATAAGCATCGTCCTGGCGAACCACAGTACTTCCCATAAATGTGAAAATAGGCATGATGGTGTAAAGAGCACAGCGTATATCGACAATTTTCAACAACTCTACCAGAACTAATAAAGCGTGATGATGAGTCTGAGGATTTCTTGAAGTTCTAATGCACTGTGTGATTGAATCTATTTGAAGATGGGCATCGCGAATAGGCAGCTTCTTCACTGCTAATCGATGAATGGTGGACAACAATAGTTGGTTCATATATTCTATAGGACTCTGTTCCTCGAAACTGAGACATGTCTTCAGCAAATCAAATAAAATTGGATAGAGTAGTTCCTCGTGTTCGATATTATCCGCTTGTTGAACGAATTCTAAGAGAGTCACGCCGCGTTTCCATTCTCTTTTATTGATAATAGTTGGATCGGGAAAAGCATGAACGTGACTGAATCGTCTTTTATTCTTAATTTTAGCATTATTTGATTCAGCATTCTTAAGATTTTTCATAATTTGCAGTTCATCAACTATGAGTTGTGCATTCACTCGAATCTTTCTTATCGCTCTATTAGTTGAAGAAATAATATTCCCTATTTCACAATTGGTGGCTATGTCTACTAATTTCGATAGAATTCTTTTCTGAAGATCGTTAGACGTTTCTCCAGCCACTTGAAAGAAAGTACTTCCTATTTGTTTTAAAAGAATCACACTTGGTGGATACTGTGTTCCAGATTCTGTGATTTCAATTTTATGTTCCTCTATGCTGGCTTCAAATAATTTCCATACTTGTTCAACGTTAAGCGCCTTTATTGTTGTGCTATTGAATCTCTGAAGTATGTTTTTCAACAAATTTCCTGCAGACTTATTTTTAGGGTCAGTTTGAAGCATTTCTAGAAGTTGTAATCCAAGAGGAACCAATTTTTGAAGTATAGTGGGTCCGTTGACGTAAACAAGAATATCAAGTAATTGCGACTTAACGTGTAAAGGAGTCTCTTGGTCGGTAACAATTTCAAATAACATTTGTTGCGCTTGTTGAAGCCTTTTTCGTAAATCTGACTTCAATTGTCCACATACATCTGGATCAGGTGATAATAGAATATAAAGAGACAAAGATAATTGATCAGGATCTAAAGATATTTCTGGACTTCTGATGACAAGTTCTTGCAGCAAAGATGGAAAAGGATCCACCATTAAGTAAGCAGCGCTTAAGAGCTGTTTAAGAATTTTTAATGATGTTATTCGACATTCATTATTCTCTCTAGCTAATGAAAGCAACAAGTTCGTAACAAATATTTTATCGTCAAATGCCCACTGAGTAGATTTGCACTGATTCATCAACACTTCAGTTATTTTCAAACAGTGATAGGACGTTTGTATCTTCACAGGTTTTATATATAATTGAGAAAGAAAACGGATAAGATCCTTGATTGTGGAGAAATGTCTTTGGAAAAATATTTGTAGGCAACGGGAATAATGTTTGCACCAATATACATTGTCTATTCCTTCAAAAAACATCTCGAGAAGCCTCAAAATCAGATTACTACGATGTTGATTGTTCTCGAAATCAAATATCGGATTTGATTTTAGATTAAGACGCCTGTGAACCATTTCCAAAACGTAAGTACCTACTTGTAATGGTAGTACACCTTGAGAAGTCAATTCAATGGCCATTTGTATATTATTTCCCGTAATATTATTGCAATTCTGTAATAATTTCACTTGTGGGAATTTTTTGATCATCGCTGTGGCCATTTCTATTACCTCTCGAGCTATTTGCGGTTCTAACGATCCAACAGGAACTCTACATACAGAACCTAATAAAATTAGATTGAAAAACATGGAAGCTGCATCACCATGGGAGATTTGTTGCTTCATAACGCTCAATATGCTGTCTGTTGGAGGTAATAATTCCCAATTTAATATGTTGTGAAAAGATGCTGATGAAACTGCTTCTGCATTCGGTGATTTTCCTAAGTCTTTTTGTACGTGTTGCATGTAAGTATTGTTGCTGGCAAAATTTGATCTTAATACCTCCATTGCAATATCTACGTCTGCATTATCATTTGGAAACAAATATGGCAAAGATATAATAAAAACGCTGGTATCGTCTCCAGCTTCACAGAGTTTTAAGAGGGTTTTCAACGCTGGTTTTGCTAGTATTTTTCTGCTACTACTGTGACAAGTAGATAGTAATACTTTTAATTCATCAATCAATATGTCTGTAGATAAAAGTGTTGTTAGACGTTCCGTAGGAATGGAGAGTAAAGCTCTAATAACATCTACTTCTGTATCGCTGAATCTAGATTGTATCGTGTTTGTCATCATCTCCTGAAAGCTTTCGGGAATATTTACATCAGAACTTGCCAACATTTCCAATCCCATAATTCTTTGAACTGGATTGATATGAATCAATTTGTCAAGTATACCAACGACATCTTGCGTATCTTTGGCTCCAAAATGCCAAGATGTGACAAACTGTAGCGCCAACTTCGAATTGTTGTCTATTTCGCTATGTTTTATTAGTCCCTTCAAATAATCATCGAATCTTTCAGGATACATTCTTTCAAAAGTATGATATAATTTTATTAGGAAATCTCTCGCCTCATTTGACATGTCATTTGAAAGAAGTTCCTTCTGCAATATGTTCCATAAGATGGTATCCACTCCAATATTATCCAGCTTTATTCGCGTTAATATTTCATTCACCATTTTTTGCAATTTATGTTTTGGCGGATTATCCACGATCATGCGACAACTTGTTTGTAGTAATGGTACAATGAATTTTAATATGTTCACGTTGGACGACTGAAGTTTGATTGCGAGTTGAATGAACCAGGACAATTCCGATAGTCGTGTAGCAAGACTTTGTGGAACACTAGTCAGAGGATGAACTGGTACATTGTACAAGACAAATAACAGGAGCAATGCTTCCTCTTTTAAGTGTGTTTTCTTAAATATTTTCAAGAGTAATTTCTCCATGGTTTCACTGTTCAAATTCTCTTTGAACATTAATTTTGCTAGGATCATATAAGTGCTAGCTACAAAATCGAAGATAGGACTTTCTAAGCCTTTCAAAATGGTTGGTAGCATATGACCAATTTGTATCTCAGAAATAGTAGATAATTGATCAAGAATTCCTAATATTGAAGTTGTATAAAATGCATATAAAGTATTTAAAGAAGATGCTCGCTCTGAATGTATTCTAGTGGCAGTAGTTACATGATTACAAATTAATTTTAACAAAGCATTATTGGAACCAAGACGATTGATTAATGTTATAGTAGCCAAAGGAATTCCAGGCTTTTGAAGAGGTTCTAACCAATGCCAATTATCAGCTTCGTCAGATAAATCTAATAATTGCAATGCCCTAACGAACATTCGAGTTTCATGATAAGGTAATATCAAAAGTAAAAATTGATCTCTATTAAATTCATGTATGCGAAATCTATATATTAACCATTCAAGAGCTTTATGGGCATTATTAAGCAGAAAATAAGGAGATAAAAAGATGAGAAACTTCTCAATCTCTCCATCTAATTTTTTGTTAACCTTAATGTCTTGTACAGCACGTTCAAGGCTCAGTGAACTTTGTGCAAAAAGGGTTTGCTCGAATTCTAAAAATACATCTGATATCTTAATCAACTCTTGCAATCCATTTTGACCTATGCAAGAAATAATCAACAGTTATTGTTTTGGTAAAAAATATATATAGATAGAAATATATATAAAATACGTTACCTATACTTAGAACTGTTTCTTTGTCTAAATTAGCAGCTTCTCTAGGATCAAATAACAAGCTAGCACGTTTTTTATCCTGATGTAGTATTTTTGTTTGAGGTGTTCTTAATTTCTTTAGTTGTTCTGCAAGAGACGTAGCCATTTTCAAACTGCAATTAAAATTGTTTGCAAGTTAAAATATAAAAAACGAAGTATAAAAAAGAAGTATGAAAGTATAAAAAAGGTTATATATTGTGTATAAATAAGGTTATGTATTACTTTTACATTCTATGCATCTAACCTTTTTTTATATATTATAAATATATAAATCAATGAAGTTTTCGTTAATACAATATTAAAAAATTTATTTAAATACTAAATACTACGAATAAAAAAAACTTATTTGATTAGAATCCTCTCACACATGATTTGAAGGGATTCTTAAATAGAGGAAGTTGAAAAGATCGTAGTCGGAAGTGATTGGTTATAACATAGACGAGGTATATGAATAGACATTGCATGCAATGTATTCTTTCGGCTACAATTTTGGAGTCTAAACTGTATTATCATTTTCGTGTTATATCCTGCCGTACCGATTTTGCACTGCAGCACTACTAGTGACGAGAATTAAAATCAAAACATACCTCGTTTGTGGCTATAGTTTATTAGGTTAAAATATACCAAAATAGAACACGCATATTAGCCAATCGTCATATTACTACTGAAAATTGTAACAATTTGTAATTAACGTATGTAAGAACAGGTGAAACGAATTGACTATTATTCTTATTTCTATATATCCTGGCCATTGATTGTAAAACTCTAATTAATATGTATATAAATTAATTAAAATAATTTTGTCAGATTTACTTACGATATGTAATTTTTTTTTTTTTAAGAAGATGGGTGACACATTAGAAAATATTAATCCTAAATTATATAAAAAAATAAATGAAAGAGAAATTACTGTAGAAGATGAAGACGAAGATATTGTAGATGAATTTGATACACGTGAAATTTTTGGTTTGTATTAATATACGTAATAATGTTTCTTGCATTTAAACTTGTACGCATCTTTTGTTCATAGCATATAATTTCTAGATCTGATTAGGAATATCAATGATCCTGAACATCCTTTAAGTCTCATCGAGGTAATATGTTATATACTGATAAATATATGTATTATAAAATATATATCATCAATCATATTATTAAAAACACCGACATGTTTTATTTTAGATTGATAATAAAGCAAACAAAGTATGTGTAAAATTTACTCCAACAATACCACACTGTAGTATGGCAACATTAATTGGTTTATCAATTAGAGTACAATTACTGCGAGTCCTACCTCCAAGATTTAAAGTTAGTGTTGAAATTACACCAGGTACTCATATGTTAGAGGCAGCAGTAAACAAACAATTAGCCGACAAAGAAAGAGTAGCAGCAGCTCTTGAAAACAATCACCTACTTGAAGTGATCAATCAGTGTATTGGTATAAAATGTTAATATCGTATATTTTAAAATAGTTGTCCATAGTATGCAAAGATATTTTGTTATTATTTTCTAGTTTATTAAATTATTACAATAAACATTTTACAACTAATTAAATAAAAAAATTGTATATACTTAAAATTTTATTTTTTCATTGCTGACATTGATGCTGTTGATTTTGATTTTGATAAAGTTTGCACTGGATTGTATTTATATGTCTTTTTTAACGGACCTCTAGCTGCTTCATTAAATTGTTTTTGATCTGCATTTGCATGTGCTGCTAACTTATTAGATATTTTCATGTTAGTCCAAGCTAAAATAAAAATTATACATATAATAAATTTAAAATTATATTATGTTTAGAATATCTATTTAAAGATACCTTCCGAAAATGATTCGTTGAAGCTTTTCTTTTCATGTCCTTTATTTGCAGTCTGTGGCTTATCTGAGACCGGTTCTATATGAGGAATATTACAATATGTTTTTACTTTTTCTATTTTTAATATTTCATTTTCCGCTAAAGTTATAACATTCGACACAGCCCAGTGACACAAAATGGCCTAAAATAAATTCTTTTTAATATTCAAAATACATATTAATAAAGATCTTGAATAATACTTACTCCTGGAAATCTTATTGCAATTACAAATGAAATAATTGGCATTGCCTTGAAGATATGTCGTGCCAATGGATTTATATTTCCTGCAGATTTTAATGCATATGCGGTAACACCATACAATGTTAAAGTTGAAGCTAACGGCAACAGATAATATGGATCAGTAACAGTTAAATCTGTAAACCACCAAAGTCCACCTTCCTTTAAACTTTCTACTTTAGTAACCATTTCTCTTAAAGCAAAGAAAAATGGCAAATGTGCGGATAGCTGCAAATATGTAAGAATGAATCTTAATATTTAAATTATTAGAAACGTATTATATGCATATAAAACTAAATACCTTTATAATATTGGCAACAGGTAGCATCTTGACATTGTTTGTCTTGAGCAAGTCTTGTAGTTCATAAGCATGTGCAGCAGCTAAAAAATAAGTGAATAATTTTATTTAGATAAATATATTGTATTATTTGGTACATATACCTTCAAATGTATTTCCACATTTTCTTGCATCAGTCATATTTTGCTGTATTTTTACCATTTTTGGTAAAACTCTTTGCATATTGACACTATTTCTCTGTGCATAGATTGAACATGGAAATGTTGCAAGTTTGAGAATTATAGAAGTTAATATAATTGTTGCCCACCATGGTAAATGACAATTAATATGGAGTAATTCATAAAATGATTGGAAAATTCCAAGAGGTCTAAATCCACCTAATCCTAAACTTTCAAAGGTAGGTTCGCCATTTGAGTGTAAATTAATAATCTTTGTGATTTCTTCATGCACTGGTATCTGTGGTACAGGTGGATCTGTAAAAAATACAAAAAAAAATATACCAATTTTGTCTCTATGTTTTGTGTATTATTGAATAATTTAGAAAACAAATATATTAAATACATGCAATATAATGTGTTTATTACCTGGTATTTCACTTAATAGATCTTTCTGTATTGTTGCATTACCTATATCTGTTATTTGTGTTTGTGATTCAGATGAACCTAACAATTAATAAGAATAAAGTATCACATTTATTATTATTTATTATTATTTATTTTCAAAAATATCAAACTGAAGATATTACAAGTTTTCATACCTGCTGGTATATTTGGTACTGTTTCTTTTAACGTTGTATTAACTGTGCTCTCATATCGAATGAGATAAATTTTTTGGACTTTCGAAAGTTTATGTACATTTAATATACAATCCCTTTTTAACGGACTATTTGTTATATTATAAGTAAAACCACTAAGGTGACATTTTGGTGTTTTCTGGATACATTCATATTTTCATCATTGAAATTGTAAATGTAAACTATGACATAATATAACCTCAACGAGAAATGAAGTTTCCAACTTACTTGATATACTGCAGTCGTATTTAACAATTTTTGACTGGCACGTACACAGAACCGTAATAACATGATTTTATTTATATACTAGTAATAATTAATTCTATATTATGACAAACGTAGAGCGGATCACAGAGATTTTTATGTTATATGCACGTGTAACTTTTGTATCTTCTGAAAAAGATCATCACATTGTAAGTTGCTATACTCTATTCCAGATGGCAATCTAAGTCCAACTTAATAAGATACATGTATCTCATCTGTGGTTTAGATTTAAGTTATAAAAATAAAAACAGTTGAGGATGATTATTAATCACAGTCAATTAGCTCATATTATTTGCTATATAATTAATTCCATTATTCATGATTTATATTAACCATATAGTAATTAATAATTATATGTCAAAAGATTGTCAAATCTCACTACGTGAATGAAGGCTTTCTATCCATAATTTTTTTCATCCTCCTTTAATTTAATATCTATTCAACTTCAAATAAATCCTCTTTTTGAACAATCAAGTTTCAAACGCTATATAAAAAAAATTGCAAAGAAAATGAAAGGCTAAACATAAACCATTAGTTGATCAACTACCTCTAATTCCTGTATCATAGCATAGATGGTGCTTTTATCCATAATATTGTAACAAATAAATGACTAGTTTGGCATTTGATGTGTTATTTTGTCATAGAAATTTACGTGCTACATATAATAATAATAATTTCTCCTAATGAAGGCAAATATGTGTTTATTTGTTTGTTTTTTTCTTTTATTGAATAACTAGATAGAACCAGAATAGAAATTTGACAAGCTTGAAATTTCCATTTTGAAATTGAATACTACTAAAATAATTTAGAAAATTGTGTGTTTTGTGACAAGATTTTACCAACCTCCACTTCCTCTATGATACAAGTTTTGATGGACTTTGCAATGATTCGACCTAGGTAAGTTGCAACTACAATAATGATAATATTCTCCATATGTAATCGTGAGTCGTATACATTTTTATTTTTTTTAAATCATTCATCCATGTCGCAGGATGAACGAACCCGAATAGACATGGATGATTGGTTGTATTATGTAGAATTTTTGATGAGCACAGTGATCACGGGTATTTATTACGTACACCTGAGTAGCAACAGTTTCTTGTCTATACATGTTTTACTTATTAATTCAAAATTGCGTTTCTGAATGTTCTCTGAAAATATTCAATTTTCACTTTCAATTACTTCTCGAACTTTCTAATTTGACAAATTTTCCAAATCTAATTTTCTAAATCTAATTTCTTTTTGATTCGCAATTATATTTATATTATTGATTCTGCAAAGTGATTTTCTTTCAAATCAATTACAAAGAGAATTTGAGAGGCTAGGCTGCGTCTTGCCGCTGACACGACACTAGAATTATGCTGTCAGTGCCGACTCATGTGATCGAATCTGTTGCAATGACATTCAGTTTGTGTTCCGGGACCCGAGTTATTAAGACAGACCTAC
The DNA here is from genome assembly GCA_001276565.1 of Melipona quadrifasciata. Taxonomy (NCBI): domain Eukaryota; kingdom Metazoa; phylum Arthropoda; class Insecta; order Hymenoptera; family Apidae; genus Melipona; species Melipona quadrifasciata. Next base: position 538,902 of record KQ435748.1, read on the forward strand.
TATTTAAATTTCTCTCGTCCCGTCTCTCCGTTTTCGGGACCTCCTTTCTGCCTTTTGCTCACCTCAATCCACGTAGCTGCTTTTGTTACTCGTCACGGGGTCTGTTGATTCAAGACGATAATACATGGCTGCATGAGATTTCACCCGGACAAAAATAGGTTGAAAAAAAAAAAGTTACGAAACGGGAAGTAATGACAGTGGAAGACGGCGTGGTACTAATTACAGATCCACATTGTCAATAAAGATTCCTAACCATGTACTGCTTTGCTACCAACTGTCAATTTCTCTATAAAATAATTTGGTAACAATTGTACTTTTTGAATAACACAACCATCACCTCGTTGTTACCTTCTCTTCCTCTTATGAATGTTCGCCGCAATTAGACTCGAGTCAAAGTATTTATCTGACCAGATTTTGTCTAGAGCGATTCGCGAAATTATCCTTGACATCTTACTGTTGAAATACACGGCTAGAGTTGTATTGATCGTTCGGTGATATTTCTCTTTTTTTTCCACATAGTATGAGTTGAATAAAACTTATACTTTTTGCATTACGAACATCGGTACGGTGGAGAGAGCAGAATAAATATATCAATATCACGTTTATAAATATTTGTCAATATTATCTATTGATATTGTTAACAGAGCCAGAAATTATTTATTTATCGCCTAAAGCTAGATCATTGCAGTAATTCAGTCTCTTTATAAATTTTAATTGATTCAAAGGACAAATAAAGAGTGAAGATTTCCATTTAACTTGACATTCATCCAAAGAACTAAAATTCATGTCTACAAGAAAGTCGTCGCGTAACGTCACCTGCTGCTGTGACAAAACAACGAGTCCAGCTTTCGAACTTTATTTAAAATCACCCAAGAACACGGTATCCATTGCGTAGATCGAAGATCTCCTCTTCCTGGACAGGATTACCCACTTTACGCCTGGGTAGCAGGTCAACCAGGGTGAAAGATAATGGGATTGGAAAGAACCATTGAAAGGAACAAGATAGTGAAGCTGTCACAGGAGAGAGACGACACTGGCTCTAACTTCGTGTCAAAGTGGTATCGCGATCCCTTTGATCTCGCCGGTACATCCCGATACAGACGAAATTTTCGTCATAATCTAATAAAGATAAAAACGCAATAAAGTCATTTTGAGAGAATTGATCGTTCATTACGTGCCAGTGTTCTCCTCAATTGAAGAACATAATAATTTTACGAAGCTATAAGTTACTTTGCGATTATGTTACACGATTCATTTTGATTAACACATTGTTCTATGAGGAATTAATTCGTGGTTCTTTGTAAGTTTGTCTATTTTCTGATGGGCTTTCGCAAGGTTTAAAATTGGCACATCTTTTAGGACATTGATAATACGTAGTGATTTATCGTGCAATGCATATTATACATATCGTTCGTCATCGTTATCGTCAATTACATTCTAATTTTATTTTATAAAATTATAGTAGTTTTCGTATTGTTTGTTTAATAGTGGCGCCATCGACAACAAAAGTTAAAAATAGTATTAAAAAAAAGTTAAAATAAAAGGCACGTACATATGTACATAATACAAGAGAAAATAGATCCCTATTCGCATAAATACTTTACCAAAGAATCTTTACGAAATCTCTAAATCGAAGATGAAGAATAAAAACTAGATATACATAGAAACGTATATAACTCCGTACCCGCGTTTAATACGTAAAAGAAATCTGTGCTTTGATTATAATTACAAAAATATAAAACTTGCGTACATTATCCACGTTTAAAGGTGAAACCTAAACCCGTTCGAATATAAAAGACAGAAACACCACAAATTTTCCGCAAGAGCGACAGGTCTTCTCGTCAGACAAGTCCCAGCGGACTTTCCTTACACTTCCGTATCAATTATGCACGAACACGAAATAACGAAAGATAGTACGTACGAGCAACTGGTTACGCGAATCGATCGCAAAGCGAGAGATTGAAATCGTAGGTAATTAGATTATAAACACGATGACCGATTTCATAGAGGCGCGTCACGACCGCCGATTCCCGACGAGATTCTTGTCTATGACAAATTGGGCTCCGGGCGATTTCATCGAGGCCCTGATCGATTCGCTCGGCATCGCGATTCCATCGTGATATTAGCGGCGTGCGAGCGACGCGTTCGCCAATTATCGCGAAATTTGCACGCTGCCGCCAACGGCTGCTGTCTTTCCTCCTCTGCGCGCGCGCGCGCGCGCGAGCGAGCGTTGTTAATGACGAACCGGCGCGGCGGCCGTTGTAAATCAATTTTTAATTGCGACTCCGGGTCCGTTCGGCTAATACCGCGAATGAAATTCGTCGGGTAATACGTACCCCGAACGGCTCTTCGTTCGTTTTTAATAATCATCTGTTCTCGGTTCTACCAAGACGTCGCGTTACGTCTTGCAGGGGAAGCTTAATAATATAACGAAACGTTTAGCTCTTGAAAATATCGAGAAGAACGCTTTTATATTATATTCGCGTCTTTTCATTTTATTAAATTACAACGCGCAAGATGTTGCGTTTCAGCTGTTGATGCGATATTTCATTCGTAATGTGTCTCGTAATCAATTTATCTTCTTTAGAAAATGTTTGTATGCATAGGATCGGCCATCAGTCGTGTATAAGTGACGTGTCAAAGTTAAATTTACGTTCAACTTGACGAATCTTGTATGATTCAATGACAGACTCATTCGTCGCATATAATCCCACGAAAATTTAGAAAGTTTAGAAGGAAAAGAAGGAAACAAGGAGGCATACTGCCAAATTTCGTGGAACCAGTCGAGTTATGAGAAACCATCCTGTAGTCAAACAAATTTCGATGACCGATCTATCCACCGTCACCGTCTTTTGAATGGTCGGTGTCTGGCGTGGACGAAGGATCGACGAAGGTGCGTCTCGGTGGTAAAAGAAAGGGTCCTGTCCCGTCCCTCTCCTCTTCGGGCCACTTTAAACGTCTTTATGAGTTTCGGCTGTTAACACGACCGTGGAAACAGGTACGACCTTTTTTTCCTCTCGATGCCTACTCGTAATATCTGTAGGATCTTAGGTGGCTAACGCCTGGCACGAATTCATCAGGGATAGATAAAGTTGTGATTGGACAGGAAGTGCGGCACCATGCCGACGAAAGAGCCAGCCACTGTGTTTCTCTTTCTTCTTTTCTCGATTCGAAACCAAGACTGGTTTTCGGCTCGAGCTGCGCGATAAAGGTCGAATTTACTGGTCTATCTAATCGAGAGTCGTTAACTTCTTCCATTTCTACCGAATGAAAAACCCTCATCGGTCATTTTTGACACGATTGTATTTTTCTCTTCTTTGACAAATTTTTTTTTACTTCTACACCTCTTGTTCCTTTTAAGAGTGAGATTGAAGCATGAAAATTTCAAGATTGTAACAGCAGAATAACAAATTACATCCCAAACGAATTCACGTTGAATCTATTTCCATATTCGAAGGCTTTCCATTTTCGTACGACGAGCGTTCAAACTGAGCGAAAACGAAGTTGGCTTAACAAGGCGTTACTTGGCCGCAGATGCGTCTAACGACTTGCTCGAAAATCGGGCAGCCCGTCAAAAATCGTTTGAATCGAAGATCGAGCGATTAAAGTCGCGCAAAAGGGGGGAACCACTTTTGTCAAATCGTGGAAAAAAAGAAGGAAAAGGAAAAAAAAAGAGGGAAGAGACGAAGAATAAGAAAATGATAAGATAATTCTACGTTGTTCAATAATAGTAGCAATCTGTTCCTTTCGTTCGTGTATATCGGCGTCATCAACCGCAATTTTTCCTGATCGTTGCCTGTTCTCTCGTTGCTTTCTTGTTCATGGGGCTCGCGTGTCGAGGTAATGGTATGTACAGAAGGATAATCTAGCAGATACGTCGCCGTAGATGCGGCGTTGTGTGGGATCATAACGTGCAAAAGGAAATCGCCTCGCTTTAAGGTAAATGGTCGGGGAGGCAGAGCGACGTGCGTGCTCGGCCGCGTGTGAACCACCACCGGTTTCCTTTCATTCACTAAGTTTCTTCATCGCGAATGTCGCACGATTGCTACGCCCGATTATCGTTGTGCGAGCATCATCTCCGTGGAAAAAAGGAATTCTTTCGCGGAACTGATCCGTTCGCGATTAACGGGACCGCGTCTCTGCAAATTTTTGCGCGAAAAAAGCATTTCATTCTTTATTTTTGTTTTTTTTTTCTCGTTGAATTGAATGCATTTTAGCTAAATTTTTGATTAAAACAATTTGCTGTGCAAATTCTCATGCAGAAAGGATTTTCATTTATTCACTTTTTTTTTATTTTATTGTTACTCGGAGAACGTATTTGCATTCAAATATTGACGATTGATATGTAAAAATATTAGTTAGTTAGTGTTAAAAAGAATTTTTTGTGGAACATTTTGAAATCCACAAGTTCTCACCCGAAACGAATTTCGACATATCGAAATGTACGTAAAAATAATAATACCCTTTATTTTTCATTTCCATCAGAGGAATATGTTCTTTTTGAATTTTGGACGAAACAGTTTGTTTCTCTGTCGATAGAAACGAGCTTGTAATGAATTTTAAAATGGCATTGACGTTTCTACGGAGCTTATTAATCGATTATTTTTATACGAGACGAAATTCGAAACGCGGTTTATGCGCGAGAGAAGACCGGACGTTTCAAAGCGGATTCCGCGATTAATAGAATCGGCATTGCCGGTACGGGAGAAATTGTTTCCGATTAGAATTTTATGAGCGCGTCCCCGTTATTGCGTTTTATTGTTTGCAAAACGCGAAATGTAGTTCAGGAGATCAGCCGTGTGCCCGATTGAAGCGCGAACAATCACGAGTCTCGGAAATTCATTGTGATTTATCGCGTATCTTTCGCTCGGTTGTCGAATTAATTCCGCGGTACAATAATGTTTCTGGCCTGTCCAACATTGTGCCGTATGAAAAGAAAAGAAAAAGGATTCGAAATTTCGAACGAGCTTTTGCATCCCTTATTTGATACGAAGAAAACGATGATAAACGCGAACAGTTGGTCATCCAATTGGAAAAGTCGCGAAAAACGCGTTCGGTCAACACTTTAAATGTTTAAAATATCTAGCGAACTGTATTAAAATGTAGCATGTCCGTTTCGTTGAATGAAATTCGATGAAATACGCTTCGACGAGTTTTTGGTAAAAATTTCAATATCGGATGAACGGACGAAAGCGATTATATTAATCTCGAAATTATTTCCGGCGTTCCATTCAGCCGTCAGTGTTCCACAGCCATGAAAAATTGTATTGGTGGTTTCAAATCGTTCGTCAATTCTGTTCCAGGATTATCGTCGATTCAACCACCAACTTTTTGATAAAAAAAAAAAAAAAGGAAATGTCTATCGAAAAAGTAATTCTTTACATTTGAAGAAATACGTACATACATCGTACTTCACTGCATCGTGAGATAAAAGAACTTTTTAAACTGATTCCATGTGATAGAAGTATATCTCCCCAGAAAATCCCCTAGAATCCCTCAGCAGTATCTATGGCGAAGAACGTAAATAGGGGTTCGCGTGACGTGCCCATTGAAATTCACGCGCGTGAGACAACGGAGCTCGCGAATTGGCTCGCGAACACGCCACTTATCATAATGCTCGCTTAATGCTCGTCGCGAGGACGTGCTCTCGCGTGTAACTACCGTGTAGAGGAGCGCCCGTGGGACCAACCGGGCTTCCCTCTAGCGATTCGTTGACGAGGATGTGCGAGCGCATCGAGAACATTCCCACAAATTCGCAAGCTGGTATC
>KQ435748.1:544730-557972 GCA_001276565.1 Melipona quadrifasciata
AAAAAATGGGAAAAGAGAAAGGGAAAAGAAAATGCAGAAAATAACGACGATAATACGAGGAGGATACGTTTGTTAGCTTTGTTGTTCGGCCGGAAAACGCCGTGGTATTCCGGGATCCGGCAAGGGGTGCCAAAGCAACCATCGTTATTTCCGCTTACGCGGTGCTTCCTCCTCGATCAAGTTGGTTCATGCTTCCTCGTTCTTTTTTCGCTCCTTTGGTCGTTCCTTTTTCACTGCAGCTTCTTGCTTGTTAAATCTCTCGTTCGAATTGGTCCAGTTGCATACCTGAATTCGCGCGACTTGATTAAAGAAAATTGCACAAATGCAATGTTTAATTTGTATTCTTTTTTCCTTTTTTTTTTTTTTTTTTTAATCTTTCGAATTCTCTCGGATCTATATTGCAACAAGAAAGAATTTGCAGAGTATCTTTGTTCAACTTTTTTTTCATTGCTGTTTCCTCTTCCGGGACAGTTCATAATGTGGCCGACAGTGTATATATATCTTACACAAGGCGTCAAGAAGTTGAACGTCTTGATTCTCCGATGTCTGCTTAAATCCCACGATAAAATAAATTCTCGACTTTTGCCAATCGCTGTTCATTTCCATCGATCGTTATCGATTATTCCGGTTGTTCGGGACAGCAGCTACCAGACTTTATCGGCAAACGTGGAATTTTACGAGGAGATTAAATTTTCAAAAAGAAACTCCCTGATGTAGTTTAATTAGTTTACTAGCGGCCAATAAATCGGGTCGACTTGTTAATTGGCGATTTGGCATTATGAGGAAAGAAGAGCTTAATTCTTAAATTGAGAATGGCGTTTTTTTTTTTTAATAATTGGCCGTTGAAAGGATAATTTCGATACTGAAATTATCCATTTTATTCGGAAGATCGTTAAACGCTAAGGGACGCGGACAAATTTATCGTGGAACGTCAACAGAACGCTGTTCTTCGAATCTGATGTATCTATACATTACAGACGTAATGTGAACAAAAGGTACGTTGTTACATGTTGAATTTCAATTTTCACACAATACAAAAGCCGTAAAGTAAAATTTGACATTTCCATAAATCGACGCGATCCGAGTAAGCATCTTCTTTAACTCCGATTATATCGCAGTCGTGATTTTCATCGCGATCGAAATTTCTCACGACGCGATGAAGAAAGGAAGGAAGGAAGGAAGGAAGAAAGAAAGAAAGAAAGAAAGAAAGAGAAAGATCTTGTTCCCAAGAGTGCGCTGCAACTGCGAAGAATTTTGCATAAAAAGGAAGGAAAGTCGGATTGCCGAAGTGAATCGTTGATACGCTCGAGACTGACGCGCAGACGCGACGTTTGAGTCTTCGAGTAGGCACATCCTCGTTATACACGATGCGATGGCCAAAGGCATGTAACTACAACGGGTGAGCACACGTTATCGCTCACGTGCCTCGAGAGATGTCTGTTATGAATGCTCGTCCGCGACGATGCGGATGAGCATTATTATTATTATTATTATCATCATCGCGTAAGGCATCATGCAGCAGCTGAGGCGAGGAGGCGTGGCGCCGGATGTGTATATATCATAGAAACGTATGCATTTCCGGTGGACAGATCTAGATCGATCAGCGAGCAGGTTTTTCGGTTTCCTTTCTGCCTGACCGAAATTATGCCACGATTTTTTTGCACACGTAGTCGTCGGGACTCGAATTAGAATCGTAGAACCTTTTTTGTTCTGTTAACGTTCTTGATGTAGGGATTTGATTAAATGTTCGTTCGTTGGAGACCGTTATAGCGTTCTTCTACGTTTTGTTCGCAGAAATGTTAATTCAGAAATCGAGAAAGAATTGGAGATAAATACTGAGATAAATCGCACAATTCCCGAGTTTCTAATAAAAATTTCTTACTAAGCAGAGTTTTAATAAAAAAAAAAAAAAAAAAAAAAAAAAAAAAAAAAAAAAAAAAAAAAAAAAAAAAAAAAAAAAAAAAATGATGAACATTCCCAAAATTTTTAATAAAAGAAATTTCAATGCAAAGATATTTAGTTAATGAAAAAGAATTATTCATTTCGTTGATGAAAAATATTTCTCACTCCTAATATATTCTTCGGAAATTTTATTATTAACTCGAAAATGATTTTGATCTGATAGCGAAGAATTTTACAAAAGACTCCTGCGTTTCAACGAAAAGATTCAACGAATAAATATTGCATGAAATCCGAACTCGACGTTGGATTAATTAACAAATAATCGGTCGGGGTCGAGGAATAATTAATCAGAGAAGGGTGTGTGTTACAGACACGTGTTAAACGGTCAGTTTGAAAGGACAGTTAAAGTCAAGGATGCTCATTTTCACCAACGGACGATTTTATCAACCCTCCGCGAGCTGTAAATTAATGATGAACTACCTGACCTTGCCTCCGACGATCCTTGCGCACGGCGTTTTATCACCGTCCGCCGATCGATCCATCGTGTCACGCATAAATTATCTATGCTATTAATTAATTTGCAGCTACGCTGCCACGGGCACGCATTGTAAATCGTAATACGTATTATAATATAGTCAATAGAATGCCAGATTGAACAAAAGTTAATTTATTAACCGTTATCGATGGTTAATTGAATCGAAAGGAACGCAGAAAATCATTTCGCGTCGAAAGAGCTTTCGATTCTCGAGCGTTTTGGACAATCGATACGGCTGAACAATTTTTCACGATCGTTATTGTAAACATACACATATTAAAATCGTTATGAAAAATCAGTTGAACAATTTTTCACCCTCGTTATTGTAAACATACACATATTAAAATCGTTATGAAAAATCAGCCGAACCGTGAGTGGCATCATCGAGAGTATAAATCGATTCGTCGAAACGAATAAAACGTTAAGTTTCAATCAATTTTTCGACGTTAAATATACCGACTGACGACGATGGACAGCAATTAAAATCTTTATCTCCGTTCGAAATATCGAAATAATTAATTTAAATCGTACCACTCCACTTCTTTCCAAAGAGTTTATTAATCATAAATCCTTTCGAATAATTATAACAACAGACTTCTTCGATCGAAATTGAAAAACAACGACCTACGACGTCATATTTATGTTCAATTAAACGCTTCAGTTATTTTCATCGATTTTTATCAGCGATCAGTTAGTTTAAACTTCATCTTTGCACCTTGCATGCAAATTGCACAGTCAAATTGGGAAGAGAGTTATAAGACCATAAAATAAAATCACGTTGAAATTAACAATAAGAGCCAGGCTCGTGAAACCTTCGTGAGCAAATATTATACATCTTATGTGAAACGGTTCGAAATTTCATTAATACTGTTCCAAGACCCTGTTGCCACAATTATATCGGCAAAGTTTGGACTAAATAATACGGATATTATTGCTTAAATATATCTTTACAACAAACAAGTGTCTTACAATTTCTATATTGATTCTCAGATTGATCTCAAATCTTATCAATATAATCGTGTCAATTTTGTCCTGTAATAACGAAACTTCGAATATATAAGTACAATATGGACACAAAAGTTTTTTTTTATCGCGAATCAGTGGAACTGGAAATGTTTAGGGCAAATAGAAACTAGTCCCTTCAGCGATGGCCGCCCCTTTGGCCACGCAATCCCACCGCATTTCGCCACATCGATCCCCCGTGAGATAAGCAGCAGTTTGCCCAGCCACCGAGACGATCGACGTTAATCGAAGCCGGGTAACCGCGCGTTTACAGCTAAGCGACATGCAACTAGTGTCCGCTATGGTCGCGACCCTGAAACAACGAAAATTAAAAGGAAGAGGGAGCAGAATATGTAGACAGAAGAAAAGCTGGATCTGCTATCAGCAACTAGAAATTCATACTCTGGGAAATAATTCACATATATACATATGTATGTTAATATGGTAATAAGCCTAGAATATACATTCACACAAAGAAACTGCACGATTTGTACTCCAGTACGATTTGTCTCACTGAAAGGCCCGGAAGTAACTGTATCGGCTGGGAAATGAAGTCGACTTTTTTGCCATAAAATTTTATTGATATGTAAACATTTGAATAGGCGCGATCGCTCAGTAATTTGTTTTGACAACGCCACTTCTACCCACGCCCTCTCACGAATCACGTGACCCAAATCAACCAATCGCTAATTTTCGTTGCATTAGCGTTGCACCTGAAGAGGCCCAATTTTCTGGGTTACCCCCTCTAAAATCAGTCTCAGTGATAATATAGTTCTGATTAGGACATAGTTGGAATGTCGTTGGAAGAATTTTTGGCAACGAAATGAAATTAGGCGATCTTTGTTCTGAGAAATTTTACTTAGTGCTCCGTTTGTACAATAATTTACCAACTGATAATATCAATAAATTGACAAGTATTTTACAATTCTATTCGGATGACTTGAGAATCGGGTGTGAGCGAGTATCTCGCCCCGAAACTGGAATGGTATGAGAAAAGTGGTATCGTGGTGTGACGTACAGTACAGAGGTGAGCAATGTTGGACGTGCTGTCTCGTAAATTTCGCATGCACCCGTGTCGTTGGATGCGGTAAGCCGTGTAATGCTCGGTCGCTGGCTGCAGAGGGACGTATCGCGCGCATAAAAATGAGTGAACTCGGTGCATTAAACCGAGTAATGGGCGCCTTTGGAAGGAAGCACCACCATAGGCGCCGTAGCCTAGGTGTAATACGCCATGACAAAGTGGCGCGTCTGGCCGGTTGCGACCGAGAGGATATAGCTCGAGTCAGGGGCTCCGGGTATCCTTGACCATCGTGTCCGGCCGCGTTCTACGGCGTGGCAGCACGCGTTGCAAGAAAGCGTATCGCCGTGCGTCTCGTGCTGGCTGAACTTGGCGGAATAATTAATTCGATCGATTCGAGCCGCTCCGGCAATTAAGCCGGTGTCAGTGTGCACAGATAAGTAAACACCTCTAACGGGCCAACCTGATATTACATAAATTATTTATGTGGTTATAGAGACCAGCGTCGAAGCATCACTTTGATGGAACGCTGCAGTTTACATGTAATTCTCAACTATATTCATAGAATAGTAGCGTGACACGTGTAGTGTGAATATGAGCTCATAACTACGCGCTGTGATGTGTCTCGCAATCGTAAAATCTTACATGTTCTACTTAACATAGTTGATAAAATAGTAATGCATAAATACAACTCAAAATGAACGTGAATTTTCATTTTAAGATTAAACGCACTTTTGCTTGACATATTTGATAAAACAGCAACGTGTAAATGTAACTCAAAATGAATGCGAATTTTCATCGTTTTATGATTGAAGCGAAGTATAATGCGTGCTCCGTCATGTTGCAATTTACACGAACAAACTACTGACACACGGAGGCATCGTGTCTGTCATCTCGAAGCTTGTAACCGTCGTTGGAAGACACTGTGACTGTAATCTGCTAATCTCACGAATTTTCTGAAACAAGCTCGCGATCGAATCAATGATTACGTAGCTCGTTAATAGAGATACGGCTAGAGGCAACGTTTTGACGGTGTGAACGGCGCCGACGTTATTACGGTGGTTTACGGCGCTCCTATTCAGCCAGGGCGGAAGACATTTTGTTCGATCGTCGCAATAACCATTCGCGGGTACATGGCGCGCGGCGCGACAAAAAGCGCGTTTTCCTTAAGCGCATCTCCCTCGTACGGTTAGAAACCACTGCGCTTCGCCAATGCGCACGCGACTGCGCCTGCCTCGTTGCCGTGCACCGTGCACGTTGGCGCCAACCGGCGGGGTTCCACTTCGGACGCGTTTCCCGCAATCAGGCGGGATTGTTTACGGAAAAACGGCACAAATCACTCTCGCGCAAAAGGAAATGTATGACAGACGAAATTACAGAGAGACATCCAAAGATTTTACTCTTCATAATCAGTGGTTGAAACTTGAAATTTAGGTCGTTGATCTTTTATCTTTCGAAAGATGCCTTAAATATTTTAAATAGAACTCTGATGGTATTTCACACCTACTTCTATACTAATTTATGATTATAAATTTTCCAATTGTGAAGTTAACATAATTGAGATCTTTGAGTGGAGATGTACGAACGCTATGTAGATCGGAGTTCCTATGGAAGTATCTGCCGCCACCATGAAAGCGACGTGCGATCCTTTTTTGCATGGGATTCTTTCCTCTTACGACGATATTCCCGCGAAAAGTTGCTCGTGTGAATCACGTTTTGCCAGCTTTTCGCCGAGAGAGCCACCGGCTGTTTGCTTTCAGTGGTTCAACAGGCAGCACGCGGATGGAATGGGATTAATTGTTTTCTTTGCGGCTCGAAGGAAGCACCATAGGCGCCACAGCTCCGCACTTGGAACGAATTAATTAACAATAAGTCTGTTTTACCGTAAGTGGACTCGACGGATTTAATTAGCCTCGCGAGGGTTCTTGTCGGAGTCAATTCTGTTGACGGGAAAATCAACATGGCGGAAATTATTCGCCATTACGTTTATGAAGGATTATAAGAGAGTCCCAGGCAGTTTCGATATAAACGGTACTTTTTGTGCAAAAACGATCTGCAACCTTTGTGTAGGACGAAACATTTTTGTATTTTTAGATTTCTGCTATCAAGAAACGTTATTTGTGAACATTTTGCTTCAATTTTAAGTAACTATAGTTACTTAAAATAGTAACACACGTATCCACAGTTGCTACGAAAAGCTGTTATATTTATTACGACATTTGCAAGCACTTTTAGTAACCATAAATGTAATGTTCGCGGTACTAATAGTATTAACTTGAATTGTCGATAATCAACGTTAATTATCAGCAGGATCTAATTTAAATATAAAATTTTTCTTTCCGCGAAACTACGCAATTTCGTCTGGCAAGTGGTAATAACAATTTTTCGACAATTTATAAAGTCTCTCGGAAGGCGATTATCATTCTCCTTTATATCCTTTGTCACATCGTTCGAATTGTACCGGACTTTGTTCAAATTGATCGGGCGCGCGTTTTATTGAATCCAGAGACGATTACGAGTTTCATCAGCGATAAATAACCGTGACGCCGAGTTGTAATCTTTTGAAATATACACGGGGCCCCGGATGAAATAGTAATTATAAATTTTTCCAACGTTGTAAACGTTGGCACCGGTCAACGGAGATGCCGCTTTTGTGTCATTATATATTACACAGGGCCATTTGCACTTCTCGGCCGGACCGTAATCTCCGGGACACGGGTATGGAAAGCGTCTGCCAACGTATACCAGCGGGCCAATCCCGTTGTTCGCCTCTTACATAAATTAGAATATACTCTCGCGGCTGAACGCGTCTAAGAAATCGCATTTTCTCAGCGAGATATTGAAAGTGTTGTAAAAAGAAGAAAAAAAAAAAAAAATCTTTACGCGCGCGAGCGCACAGTTGCTCATGAATATTTATTCGCGGCAATAACTTTTCTGTCGGCGTGTTTCTACGACCGCTATGAAATCACGACGACTCGAGTGATCCGCGCCTCTCAGCGAAATACGACGTTACGAAATATTATTTATAGCGTTGTTGTTGATATTTTGCGATTCGTTGGCTGCTATCCTCGAGTCCGTGTTCCCTTAAACCTTGTTCTATCGTTTTATTCTTGGTCTAGTAAATTCTATCGACACCAAATAATTTATTCGCGACTGAATTTTTAATTAATACATACATATTTCGGTGTTTAACGCCTAAGAATAATTTTTCGAAAACCGAGTTGAACGAATTTTTTGAACCTTGCTTTTATTTAATTTATCTAACTTTTAATTCCATAATCGTGAAAATTTCTAGTTAAGGAACTATTTTGTTGTCAGGTTATAATCAAAATATTATCGCTTTTTTTCTTCTTCTATGATGAAACGGAATTTCGATCGTAAAAAGTTGGAAGAATCTCTAGGAACATTTCACGGATAAAAAACCACTTTAGGAAATTCACTTTGAAGCAAGAATGAAGGAAAAAACAAAGAGACTAGGTAACAAGAAATAATAGGAGAAGTAATGAGAAGCGGTTTCCTCCCCGTACGTTAAATTAAACGAGATTCTTTTATTCCTCTATCTTCGTTCGTTCATCTTGAATTTATTTGTCTCGCTCAGGAATCAAGACGTTTTACATTTCGTGCCGTATAAATTGTATGTTAACTATAGGTTGAGAGAAATTGAAATTCATTGTGAAACAAGAACGTGGAGTAAGATAAAGAATGAAACGGCACGAAGAAACGGTCCTTTAATAAAGTACATACTTTTGCTTTTGAACGACTCTCAAGACCAACTAAAAACTTGCTTCTCTGTAATCAAGTGATCTTATTAATCGTACCACTTTGCACGTATTGTTATCCCAGTCTACTCTTCAACAATCTGTCGCCAATGAAATTCTCTAGTTTTTGTCATCAGCTTCGAGGAAGATCGACGCGTGATGTTTTGTTCTCACTCCTCCATAACAAAGCGTCCTTATTCAATCGTGGATCAAACACACGAGCAAAGTAACCTACTGCTCTGTCAAGATAAATCCCTCGAATCAAAATGAAAAAAACTTCAAAGATTTCACGACGTCGTAATTGTAAAGTGTATTTTCGTTTGCACTTGTTACAACAGATACAAATTTATCGTGAATTTAAATAATAATTTACTATTATACATTGCAATCGCGTCGATCATTGTGAAACGTAATTATTTTTACAGAATCAAGGAAATTCAACGTACACATACCTGATCACGTTCTTTCCACTTTCGAATGATATTTACAGAGAATCGTTTGACGCGATGTTTCTTACTCCGTCCCCTTGCTACACTTTAAAAATGTAGTGGCATTAAAAGAGGACTCCCCTGCATCTTCTCGTCTCTTTTCTTTGCTCATCTCGCGAATCTTTCCCTCGCGGAACAACCAGACGACGACGGCGGTGCACGAGCGTGTGTACGAGCGTTCAGGCAGATAGTCGAAAAGTAAAAAGAGAAAGAGAAAAAGGAGTGAAGATTGCGCTCGTTATTCAGCGTATCCTGGAGGGCCGTGTAGATGATTTCACGCCGTGACACGGCTGCTCGGCGAAAGGTGCGTTAAGTGTTGCATTCGATGCAGTCGCAGCCGCGACTCGCTCTTTCGAGTCCCCCTTCCCCGTGACGATGCACGGTTCGAAAGGAAGTTCCTTAACCGCGAGCGCTGGGGTGCTGCTACGCTCCTCGTCGAAGAAAAGGGTGGAAATGTTTTCACGGAACGATGGACCCTCTTGCCTATCGCCTCGCGAGCATTATTTATTACTCCGGGAAGGAGAAATATAACGCGAAAGAAAAAAATGCTCGTTACTCGTGACTCGCGAGTACCTACGAGATTTTCAGATAGCCGTTCCTGTGGTTCCTCTCAAGGTAGAATAAGATTACAATATTCAAGCGGAACGAAAGATTTCCGCGTGGATAGAAGGTAGATTGTCGAAGATAAGTCTCCAGACACTGGTCGCCAGTTTGACACTGCGTTTGTAACGAGATCGAGAGCAGTTCAAGAGATTTTTCGTGTAATTTGAAATAACAATCGTATACGAGAGTCAAAGAAATTAGCGATAATAAATCACGAAGCGAGCCACAACGCTGGTTCACTCAACGATCTTCCGACGCAACTCTTTCCGTGGCAATGGCCGTTCAACGAGCGAAAAAAAAAATCTGCAGCGCAGGAAAATTTTGTCGTTCGAATACTCGAAAACAGATGTAAACTCTGCTTCTTTCAGTTTAAAAAGTTTCCACCTCTAGAAAGTCCTCTAGAAAGTATCAAGCCGGTCGCTGAGTTAAAAGCCAGGCTTGAGCTTACCTTCGCTATCGTGCAGCGAACGCTGAAAGCTAAATCGCGGGAACCCGCGGGTCTTTGGTCCAGGAATAGCCGGTGTCACGGGCAAATTTAACTAGCCACATATCAATAGGCGGCGAGAGCGGAATCGCCGCGGGAGCGTGATCGAGAGAGAACCGGTGTTCAAAAAAAGGAAAACGGTTAGGTCTGTGGCGTTGCAGCCTCCGCCACCGCCGTCGCCGCGGTGCGGTTGGGGTGCGCCGACGAACGAAAAGGGGGAAGTGTGACGGTAGCCAAGTCCTCATTAGCGCATTCCGCTGCGACGCCCGCGACTCAAAGCGTCGTAAAAACGGCTGAGATGTAGCGAGGCAGAGAGACGAGGAGGGAAGATCGTTGGAGACGGAGACGGGAGAGAGAGGAGAGAGAGAGAGGAGACAGAGACGGAGTGAGCAAGAGCGCGGATCGTAGGTACGGAATCGAGCCGCTCGAACGTATCTACCCCCCTGCTTCTCCCGATAGAAAGGGGAGGATGGCGAGACGAGCTTCTCCTTTGCTCGAACTCGTTACTTCGTTTCTCCGTCGCCTCGTCGCGTCTATTCCGAGATGACGCTCCTCTCTGTCTCCGGTTGAAGCTTGCGCGTTCGTCGATTCTCGAAGAACGCTCGATTATTCCGCGGATGGTTTATCGAGAGAGGGTTTGTCAAGTGGCTTGCGAACGACGAGCCTCGAATCGGATACGTTTTGTCGCGATTTGGCGGGGCTGAGACAGGGACGGGAGAGATTATTCTGGATCTCGTGGCTTGGAAATATACGCCGCCACTCAAAAGTTTTAGGAATGTGTTGGTACTTGTTGTTTTCTGAATACGAATTATATACATCCACGTGTAATTGATTAATTTCGCGATAAAAGTCGAGCGTCCAATTATTTATAAAGAATCGAACGCGATTGAAGGAAAAGCGGATGGAAAAGAAGAGGAAAGAAATGGCGAAAATGGCGCGGAGGATAGAGAAAGAATTAATTAACCGCGGATCGGTCTGCGAATATGCGCGGTGTTCTCACGGATGAAAAAAAGTTTCACGGCGCCTTGAGACTTCCTGGATCGTGGCAGCGAAGGATCCAAGTTGGACGATCTCGTAACTAAGACGAACCGAAGAGAAATCTGGGTGATTTATGGGGGGAGAGAAAGGGAGACGACGACGCGTCGCGGCTGGTAGAGAAGAGCTCTTCTCGCGCCCCGACCACCGACGCAAAACAGAGTGACTGTCGCGCTTCGTCAGCCTGTGTTCTTTCGCGGTGGCTTAAATTCATGTAGCGTGAGAGTGTTTATAAATACGGGAAGCCGGGGCGGATTTGTCAAGTCGCGCGCTCGTTTCACTCGTCGGGCCGAGGAACGGAGACGAAGGACACGTGTTACAAGCGACGAAGGAGAAAGTATCGCGATTCTCGTTGCTTTCGATCGTATCGGCCTTACGACCCTCTTTGATCTTACCTTTCCTTTCTCTTTTCCCCTAACGCGCAGCGAAGAGCACGACTGAACGTGTAATGGTAGAAAATCGTCGATGGTTTAAAGTCATAAGAAAATTATATAACAAACCATGCACTTGGTCTCGTTTCAAAGTGTAAAGCTTCTACTTTCACTGCCCTAAGATGTTTTTCTCTTTTACCCTTGACAGCTATAAAAATCCAAACATCTTTGGAAACATTAAAAAATTTTTTTGTGACTTGGCCTTGAAGATTAAACGATCCGTTAAAGCTTGCTGTACGATTTCTTTTTTCTATTTTCTTTTATTTTATTGAACTTTGAGCATTAAGGTTGGACGACGATTTCTTGAATTTTTGTTGTTTAAGCCTAATGTTGAAAGTTCAATAGAATGAAAGAAAAATCGTACAGCTAATCTTAAGATGTTCTACGTTTTAAAATGAGAAGTAGATGATTCTGTTTTACAAAGTTATAACAATTCAACTTATCTATAATTTTTCACTTAAATTAATTGTGCTGCGCTGTCTCCACGAGAATAGTTTATATCTGCCAGAATAACGGTGGTAAGAAGATCGACAATCAAAATATCTTGCAAAACATTACATATTTTGCTTTTTTATCATTCTACGTGCAAATATTCGATAAAATATTGTTTATGTTAAAATTCCCTACGTGTGTTCAGTTTTTCTGTATGTATCTCCTTCTTTTTATCATTTGTTATTCAATTTCGTTCAACGCAATACGTAAAAAGTTTATTTTAATGCTATTTTTATATTACGATAAACATAATTTATTGCATTTTAATCGTTTTGAAAAACTATAATGAGATAGGATCGTTCGAATCAGAGGAACATTTGAATCAGGCTGTCGAGTAAATGGAAAGTTTATGTCCAATTAATGCACACGTGAATACTAATTCGCTATACTAGTGGCGTGATAAAAAGTAAAATATATCGTATTAAGAACTCGAAACGCATATTTTTCTACGAGGACATAACTTCCATTTTGTATCGGGGAAAAAAGTATTATTATGTCGGCGATTTGACTTGCCTGACCAGTTGTGAGTTAGAAACGATTTATAAAGTGCGTCAATTAAGTGGATGCAAGCGAGTCAGTAAAAAAATGCCTGTTCTCTGTAGCATTGCGCGTGATATCAGTTTGTTGTCAAGGCGTGCAGAAGGCAAGCATCCGAGCGCGCGGCAACCGAATAACGTTAGACGCGCTAATTGCATTTTTTTACTGCTTTCTCGACGAGATATTTTTATTGCTGATTTACTTGCTGATAAGCGACGACAAGTCGTATTAGAGGCACTGAGAGGCGGAACATCTTTGTGGCAAGCCGAGTCATCGTCGGTGTCCGCCCAGCGTGGATCAATCTTCGTAGATCATCAGCCCCTTCGCAACGACGTACTTCCGACCAACACTTTCAAAACAATTTATTTGCGTGTTCAACGAATTATGTTCGCAAGACAGTTTAAACGTCCAGAAAGTACGCGACGTTTGACAAAAGTAAGGCCGAACATTTACGCGTTAGGCGATCCCTTCTTTCCTTAAGGATTCGCACACAATTTCTAATTTGTTGGACATTATCGGTAACGTCCGAAATCTATCTGTCGAATTAATAACAAATCGTCGTTACTCCGCGACGTCTGTTCGAACGTCATCCGAACCCTAGCGTAATCTGGAAAAAAAAGACGCGTTTGATCCACCCTAGAAGCGTTTCAACGCCTGCGTGGAAGCAGCAGGCCGAGGACGCAAAAAGCAAAGCTAACGAGCACTTTTAGCGAAGATTACCGTTACCCCGCTCGGCCAGAGAGAATTATCTGGGCCTCCCTCGTCCACGAGGTCGGCCGTATAATCATGCCGTATTATTCAGTCACCCCTATACCCAGCGCACCGGTAACCAGCGGGATCGAAGCAACCGAGCATCAAACTGGCTTACGTTTCCTACCGGAGGCTACGAGCAAACACGACCGCAAAACGTTTGTGTGCGTAGCGCTAACTTCGTCCCTAAAATAAACGACGTTCGGG
>KQ435748.1:581617-616114 GCA_001276565.1 Melipona quadrifasciata
TTCTTTTTTTTCTTTTTTCTTTTTTTTGATTGAACTTGTTTTTTATATTTTTCTTCTTTTCCATCCGGTTGTTAGTTTGATCGGCACGTTAGCTTTCTCATCCTACGCGGCGAGTAACGTTTGAGATTTGAGACGAGAGATTCATTTAGGAGCAAACGAACGGTGTCGCTTACTACGAGTCGTAAAAAGTATCGTGTCGTAAAAAAAAAAGAAAAAACATTTTGGAATGGAATTTTGATGGAGAGATCAAATGTCGCAACTACCGTTTCTCGAGACTCGATGCTAAAAGTGAACCGTAATCGTCAGTTTTACTCGAAATGAAAATCACTAATTCGCGAACTCGTCGTTGCAGTCAACACATTTTGCGCCCATGACAGATCGTTTCCTTTTAACGTGGATGTATCACCTCGCTTGTGTACAGGAGAATCTCGGCTGCCAAGTCGAGTTGTGTCTAACTGAAAATCATCCAGTCGCGTACTCGTGGTTCTTGTAGAAAAATTTCAAGTTGACAAAGGGGGAGAGGGAAAGGATTACTCGAAGATTTTATAACGGTTCGACTGGCGTACAGTCGTTCCTCATCACGAGGACGGTTCCGTGGAACTGTCGTAGTTGGAACGCTATGACGCGAGTGAAAAAGCCGGGTCGCGCGAACGTTCACGGAAACGGAGAAAAACGGGGAGGGAACAGATTCTCAGAGGATCGTAGATGAACGACGATGATAAAAGGGGAGAAAAACGAACGGCGCGACGTCGTTACGATCGTAGGTTATCGTACCATAATCGAGAAGCTTTGCTATACGTTACGCAACCGGGGAGAACAACCAAGGAGGAAAGCTAGTTTCTAGGTGACGCCACGAAACTACGTTTGTTCGACGAGACGTACATAGCTGGCTTCGTTCGCGCGCCACGCAGTCACAGAAACACAGATATACGATCCAGTAAAATGACGCAAATGAACGTACAACGTAGCGGCGAGTAATTTACGTAGCAAAATTCGTCGCGTTGGACTTTACTCGGCTCTCAACCAGCGTTCGAAAATGAAATTTCACGTCGTCACCTGGAATAAATGCCTAGTATCAACCTGTCGAGGTTAAATTGATATCGTTTCGTGGACGCACGAAATCTGTTAACTTGATTTTGAGTGCTCTCAGCTACGAAAGTACTGGTATAATTTTGATACAAAGTAAAATGACGGGAGACCGATGAAAATTAAGTTAAAAAATTGCGGGGTATAGTTTTTAATTAGAACGTTCCAGGGTTGAGACTTTCTCCCATTCATACACTCGCGAGATCTAATTAATCGTTAAACTTCTCACTCGTCTCGCGGAACATCTTCCTCGCGTGCTTTGCACCTTTCGCACACTCAAGTAGCGAAGTAACGCCTCGTGAAACCCTCCCCATCTCCCCACATGAGCGAACATTACGCAACTCTTCATACGTGCGACTTATTCGTGGCGATGATCGCACGAGGCTTCCATCCATCGTTATATCTAGAACGATTTTTTTTTTTTTATCGTTCTACCAAGTATCGCACTTCGAGAAGACTCTGAAATGCAGCAACAATTATCTTGCTTGAGATGGATCTCAATTGAACTTTCGATATATATATATATATATGTCTCGAGGAATTCCTCTCGGAAGATAGATGGAAATGAAAAATGCTCGGGGACACGGCGGAGCGCGGCATTGTGTCGCCAGTAACGTGAAACCTTACGGAGGCTCACGCTCGCGAGCATAACACCGGCTGGTCTTTCGCGTGTAACGCATGGCACGAGTCTCGAGAACGAGCGTGATAAACATGTCAGCGTGACTGGACCCCCTGTAGAGGACCGGAGAGGAGGGCCAAGCGAGTTTGATGCCCCGTTTTACCTGTTTCCCCGAGCTATCCCGCGGACCGAGCGATATCGGGCTTGCTTTCCAAAGAATTTTCGCTCTCCTCTCCTCCCCAGCCTGTTTGCGGAATTCTTTTTTTACACCTGTCCGCGCGAGGTCTTCGTTCTCACGGTAGTTTCCAATTTTTTTCGGCCGCCGGGATTTCTCGATTCTTCGCGATTCTTCCCGAGCGTCCGAACGCTCTATATTTCTGAGATAATGGTGTGCGTAATACTGCTTTGACTCGGATATTTATCATGAAAGAGTCAATTGTTGCAAAGGGGAGGGTCGAAGGACGACAGATGGTGACCGTGTCAGTCGTTGCGGGATTTTCGCCAAAAAATCACCGAATCATTTCCGGCGTCGAGGCGAGGCCAAAATATCCGACACTCGTCTCGCCTATCATTCTTTCCCAAGTTAACGACTTTAATCGGTCCTTGAAGAGCAGTCAGGCGCCTGTACCTCTCGTAAATTGCGGTTCAATTCACGGTAACATTAAGAGCAATTTTAATTGCGTTGAATGAGGTAGTGCCGTCGTCGTCAATAACCCAACTGATTTGTAAATACTGTAAATGTTAATAATAACGTACATAATTGTATATAATTGTTTAGAAATTCATTGAAATCCATTGCAAAAGTCACATTTATGAATATTAAGTAGCAACTAATTACCGCGCGATTATTTTCGAAGCAATGGGAGAACCTTTCCGCTTCAAGTTCGATAATTCATATTAAAAAGAAGAAAAAAGAAAAAAAAAATAAAGAAACGCTTATATATAAAGAAAAAAAGAAACAAACATGTATCGTATATAATTGTTTCGAAATTAATTGAAATCCATTGCAAAAGTCACATTTATGAATATTAAATAGCAACTAATTACCGCGCGATTATTTTCAAAGCAATGGGAGACCTTTTCGCGTCAAGTACGAAAGTAATAATTTTCATTGAAAGGTCGCTGGTAAATTATCCTATCCGAATGAATAGCAGAATTTCGTAATAGGGCGACGCTCGATCCGTCCTCAACTATTTTCTCGTCTTCTCTCCGGTTTTAAGCGCCACGTCGTAAGATGGATGCTTCCGGGAAACGGAGCAGAGTCAGAATTCAGTCAAAGCACGACTATCTGTATGGTCCAGATGTTCGGGAGTCTTCAGTCAATGGCCCGTGAGCCGGCAGACGACGCAGATAAGCCTTAACAGCGATTCGCTTCCGAGATAGCCGCTTTGCTCGCTTCTAATCCCTTGTGAATACTTTGAGTTATTGTTGCCATCTTCGTGAGTCCGTCGGACGATTTCTGCAACGAAAGGCTCAAAATTGTTGTCGCCGTGCACTGTACGATTCCAGTGTAAAATTATAATTTCATTCCAAATAACGCATAAAATTATGATTGATTGTTATTGCTGTCGTCACGGTTGAAAAGGCTTCTCGATAATCACCGCGCTTGCGAGTGACTTTCTAATGCCGCGAATGCGTAAATAGAATTTTGTTCGACTATCTTTTCTTCTATTCGCGCTGTTTCGCAAGTCTCAACACTTATTGAATATTAATCGTTACGTCGAAACGTCCGAACGAACGTGGAATTGCAAATCAGAAATGATATTTACACGGTATGAAAAAGCGTAACGGCCGATCTCGTTAAACGTTGTTTTTGTTGCTGCAGAAGTTGCGTTTCCCACTCGTTCGGCGAATCGGCCATTTTTCAACGGGAGAAACTCATTTTACGCTTACGCACGTGAAGTGAAAATTAAAACCGTAACAAATCGTGGAATATTAATTGCAGAATATCGTGTTATCAGTATCGGAGGTAGATTTAGTTAAATTCCAGTTGTCGCGGTAATTGCACGGTTTTCAACGAAAGTGTCATCGATCTACTGGCCTTTCGCTCGAAAAGAGCCACACCGTAAAATCGTTTTTCTCACCTGAGATCGATAGATTTTAAGAACGAAAGGCGAAGGGTAATTCGACGTTTACTCGGTCGTTGTCTCTATTGGTTATGATTCGTGCCGGGCTTGTCTAACAAGGCGTCGCGCCGTGACCTAAGAAAATATTCAAACGGCGCCTACTTTAGACCCGGCCTACTACTGTCTGCTGTGAAGTGGATGACGTTGCAGCCTCGATCCGGTGGAAAAATTCGCCGTTTCCCACCTGTTTTTCTAAGATCTCGCAGGTAAGCCGCGAGATAAGACACGGGCACTTGGTTGGTTTTGCAATTTTCGTATTCGGTGTAGCGAAACTTTTTTTTCATTTGAATTCGTCATTTGAACGTCAAATGATTGTTCATAAACTTTCCCCTGGTTGATCGTCATTTCTCATTCGTACGATAAGAGTTCACGTTTAGACAAATGAGTTCGATCGGCAGAACTTTGTTTAATCGATTATTAATCGTTCATTAATACGAAAGAACGCAGATTCTTTTTGTTTCACAAAAGTTAAGAAATACGTTAAAGATAATGGTGCGAGGTTAGTGAACATAAATAAATTTCGTTAACGAAATTTGTCGTAAGGATTGTCGACTGTATCTAGACTGATAAAGAAAGAAATATCATGGTTTCAGTGTTGGCGCGTAAAACGCGTGGTCTTCGAACGCGATGTCGCCGCGATAACCTCGGATATTTTTTCTACTCTTCAAGGAGTATCCGAATCCTGGCTCCCTCTTCCACGCCGCCGGTCCATCGTGATTTCTCCACGCTTAATTTACTGGATCGTAAACGTCGCGGAGCGAGAAGACGCGAAGTATATATGTATGTATGTATGTACGCGAGAAGCGCGGCTTCTCTCGTTCGGGGATTTTTCGACAGACAAAAAAGTAACACAGCGGCTAATACACTGACACAATTTTCTCGTCGTTCAGAGCATCACACCGGCACCACACACACGACGATACTGCGACACGTGAGTTATTTATTACGCGTAAATGAAGATATATCGTAGGGAAATTCTTTTAACGACCATTTCCTCTCTCTCTTTCTCTCTCTTTTGTCTGTTGTAGTTTCCCCGAAAACTACCAAACACTGTGTGAGATGATAGTCCCTCGCGTGAATAAAATAATCAGTAATTTAAATCTGATAGACACGCGCCTCAATTTGACAATCGAGAATCGATTAGTAGTTTAGCTGCACGATGCGCCATCTACTTTACCAATGATGGATGCCATCACTTTGAGCGTCACCGCCTCGTGACTTTGACGATTCAATAAAAATGAAAGGAATCTTGAAACGACGTTGTTTATTGAGAAATAGGAAGTTTAAACCTGAACAATGTTCAAGCTATATTCTTTTTTTGTACGAAAGAAAATCATTCATCTCCAAGGGCTTCAATCACATTTGTCCTGTTGCGAAGAAATGGTGCTTCAAAGTATTCTCGAGATATCGAAAGATTGACGTCGTGAAACTTCATTCACTCTCGAAAGAAAGGAAACAAGAAGGAGGAAAAAAATGTGAAGTGTAAAACATTCAATTATCCCGTTACAAATCAACGAGCGCTTGTCACACGGGACGCGTTCCTCGGTGTAATAAAAGCAACGGCGCGAAACAACACGAGGTCCAAAACGACCGCGAGGAATCACAGCCACCACTCTGGCCAGAAGCGTTCCAAGATCGAGTTCCAATCGTCTCCGTATCAATGGTACAAAACCACGTTGAGAGGGAGATACGTGACTCCCGCTTCTCTCTCGATCGATCATATCGAGCCGGTCGACAACGAAGAATTTCCGTGGTATCACCGGCTCGCCGACTGTTAGCGAAGATCTCCAAGGGGCCGCCGAAAGGAGAGATGATCAGGACAAGCCGTCGTCGCAGCTGTGCTCGCGATGCAGTCGCATAATTTATAGCATCGGCTGGTCCGTGATGCCACAGAGAAACGTGCGTATACATGAAAAACACACAGCCACGGTCGCGTATAAACCACGTGTGTACAGGGTGTTTCAATAAGTTTGACTAAAATGTAAAAATTGTCAGTCTTGACAACCGTGGATATAAATGTTGTTAGTTTCAGAGTGTTACACGACATTTTCACGAGTGAAGTACATCGTTTCATGCGATAATATTTCAATTACACGTAGTGTTTTTTCTTTTAAATATATGGTAAGTATAATAAATTCCACTTTTTCGATGATATATTTCCTTTTATCAGATACTGCACGTTGTATCGTGTTTGATTCAACAGTCTGATACGAACTCCGGAATTAGCGACATTTAGCCACAGCCCGTATCTTAAGCAGTCTTAGTTAAGACTTCTTTATTCATTTTGATAGATGCTCGATGTTCCCTCGAGTTTGACTCAAACTTTTTGAAATATCCTGTATTTAACACGCACGTGAACGACAGAGGAAGAGAGAGAGAGAGAGAGAACGTGGTCTTTCTCGGTGTGTGCCGATGAGACACGGGGAAACAGAGAGACGAGAAGGAGAATGGCCGAGAGAGCGAAGAGGGAGGAAAGGGGAGAGAGAGAGGGACATTAAGATACCGACACTAGCTGGCAGCAGCGACGGGGGAAAGGCGCGGCCTTTCGAAGAGAGGGACACGAGGGACAAGCATTCTTTATGCGTCTTATCGTCCTTATCAAACGGCCAGTAGTGATGTGACTCAGGCCAACTCCCTCCTTCGTCGTGTTTCCAAGCATATTCCCTTCTCCATTCGCCCCACTGCTCGTTCCGTCGTCCGTGTTATTTACGAGCATCACCGGCGAGGAGGGCACGGGGGATCTAGACCAGCCGGGAAACCATCCTTTTCTTTTTTTCCTCTTCTCAGGTCCTAGCTAGATCTGTTCGAACAACTTGATCATCCTTCTCGGACTTTTGATTAATCTCGGGACCATAATTTGTACGACATGTAAGTGTGTATATTGTAGATTTTAAAATCGATACGGTTCAGGGGATTGACAGGGGTTGTTTCACACGATGAGATATTCGCTGCTCGCGAGAACGATCTTGCTTTACGATTTTGTTTTCAATTCTTCGACGGCCATTGGTTATTGCTTGTTGTTGTGGTTTGATGGTTGTGGATCAACTTTTTCTTGGCATATAACCGACCGTTGCCTTTAGTTTTCGATATATTCGCAGAGAAGTGTTAGCATCGCTGAGTGAATTTTATCTGTACCAGCACATATGTTAATATTGATTGGCTCACTGTGACCGAATATAACAAACTCAAATCTAATTTTTATCTTTTGTTTATAGTAACGAAAGTTGGCGCTAACGTGGCGAGTATAACGAGATTGTAAGAGACAACTCTTGCGTGAAATAGTTATGTTTCGAACTGAAAAAATTTCACTTTCTATCCTGTAACGTATATTATACTTGGATGCAGGTTTTCGAACGAAGTTTTGACAGAAATACTTTGTTTAGATTTGTAAAGATGAAGATAAAGAGAGCGATGCCTGATGTGTCAATGCGTCACAGATGCGCACACATATGTAGGTACAATTCGATGGATAGAATTTGCTGCATCGTGTCAAATTAGTATTTAAAACATTATCATTATTACTTAGACTCCAAGTTCAGATAGCAGAGGACCACATTTTGTTCCTCTTTCGAAATAAATTTTTGCAAACATTTGTCTCGCGTCTCGATATCGTCAAAACAAATGCTGCTCCATCGTTTCGACGATTTACCAAACAATGGTTACTTTATTGAAATTCAGTCTCCTTTACACGCTCGTTTCGAGGTTCATGAGCCATCAAGGCAAGCACGAGGTCCCGCTGCCCAACCGAAAAAGGAACCTCCGCTTCGTTCCTCCCGGAGGGACACGATTCATAAATCAACGGGTAGAGAGTGCGTATCGGTGTCCGAACAACGCGGTTTATTCGCCGCCGGTCCTAGATTATTTATCACTTTTGCATCGATGCACCTCTCTCTGGGCACCCGTCACCGTTAATGCGACCGTCCATACGTTTACACTGTCGAGAGAGTGTGGCTAAAGCGTCGCCACTCCTGCAGCGACGTTGCACCACGACACGTATATGTACGCGCGCCAGCGAGAGAAGAGACGAAGAAAAGACGCGAGGAAGAGTCGCGACCTAACCCTCTTCACTCTCGAGGGGCTGTAGCCGAAGCTGGCATCTGATTGATATACAGACTGTTAAGTGTTTGCAATAACCGACGTTTATATCCACCTCTAATACATCCAGCCATAAATAACCGGCCACTTCGAAGCCTGCACGCGGCACGAAACCGCGGCCAGCCCCGACCGGCACGCTGAAGAGGGAGCCAGCTGATTCGCGGGCTGCCTCGAGGTGAGACGTTGACCAGAAGTTAAGTTTCCTCGATGTTGCCTTGCGTACATAGAACAAAGTTTCGAATGTCGATAACTTGCCCGGGATTGCGCTGAAGGAATGTTTGTCTTGCGACGAGAGAACTTGAGATTCGGAAATGGTTGTTCACATTTGAAATTTACACGTTTATTTACATTTGAAATTGCACGTTGAGCTAAAAACTTGTGCGCGTGACTGGAATTTATTTCTTGATAAATGTGCGGGGGACACTGTCCAAACAACATTGTAAATATAAGGTGGGACATACCGTTAGGTTTTGGCCATTTACGAGAATTACTTTATGGGACTGACCTTTGTCTAACGAAACGGTATAATTTGTCAAAAAAGAACCTAAGAATAGTTTCTAATCGTGTGATTTATTGGCCTCAACAAAGAGAATTGGCCTCTCCTATATATATAGCGGCCGATTTCGATATTTGCAACAGTAGTCAAGATATTCAAGATTATCTTAGTACTTTCGAATCTACGTACTTGCGAAATGACACGTAACAAAGTGCAGCTTCCTCAGTAAGATTCCCTAAATTAGTTTAGTAGAATTTGTTGGTACATTGTCAATGTCAACGAGCGAAGCAAGAGAAAACTTGGAAGTTAAGAAAAAACAGAAAAAGAACGAGAAGGCAGTATGGAGAGTGTGTTCAAAGAGTGTAAAGAATAAAGAAACGCTGTGCTCGCGGAAACCAAGCAATCTCTCAAAATTGACACTTCTCTGAATTATTTTTCCAACGGAATTATCTATCGACTGTTCGATCATTTTTCAAACGTGCGGGGTTTACGTTAAGTTAGATTTCGATTGTTATTCAGAGGTACACTTGGTGTTATTATGTTTAACAACATTCGTGCATAGTGCAGAATTGACAAGATTAACGTGTAGATAAATGTGGAACGTGCGAATGCAAAGTTTAGACCAGGGAAACAAAAATCTTCACTTTTTCATTCCAACAAATTCGCAATAAATAATCTATCTTGAATAGCAGCAACAACAAGAAGTCTTCCTCTTGATAATGGTTGTTTGAATGGTTGTTTGAATGATTGAGCGATTGTTCTTCTTACTTGCAAGAAGATTTATGACGATAAGTTTAATGACAGTTTTAACTTTGTAAAAAATCCTTCTTGGCAACTTGGTACTTCCGTGAATATTGAAATGAAGAATGGTTGTGCGAAGTTTTCTCTTATGACAAGAAGATTTATGACGATGATTCTGATAACGATATCCTACCGAAGAGAAGCCTTCTTCTTGATAGTGGTCTAGAAATATTGAAATGGAAATCTGATGTCCACTCTTATCTAATAGAATATTTATTGCGATGATTTTGATAATGTCCGTGATATCTTGCGATACCATGCCTCCAAAGAGAATTCTTCTTCTTGGCGTTAGCGATTTATACATCATTCTACAAGTAACACAACTTCTCACTCTCTTTCTCTTTCTTTGCATTATGCACTTTGTATGTACATTACGAATGTATAAACAAAATTTTAACAGTTTTTCTAAAGGGAATAAAAAAATTGTTAAACATTTGCGATAGATAACACATTGTTCATTGATCAGAAGACAATTTTCAAATTGCAATTGCAACTCTGTATACTTAAAAATTTCCTATAAATAAAAATCTGCTCTTTATCTGTGAACGTTTCAGATGAAGATGAAAAAAGAAACAGATTTAAATAATTGTAGAGCAGTTGCTTCATTTGGGTCGAAAAATTATTTAAATCGCTCAGTGGTCAAATCAGAAGCGATTCGATGATCACGTTTCGGTTAATTTGTGCGAAATCGACCGTTTATCCGTGACACGCTCGGTATATGTCGCCACGTCCTTTTGTGCGCCTCGGCATCATTGAATCCTACGATCTCTAGGAGGTCCTCTACGGAAGGAACACCTGCGACTCTACGATCCAGATGTTGGCCACGGCTTAAACTCTTCGAAATTTGCCAAATCCCTGCCGTTAAGCGCCCTCGTCGAACGCGGCCGGTTTCCTCACCGAAAGAGCATTCCTCCGACTCGGTTCGGCACAATGTCGCGTCATTAGCGGTTGATAGACGACGTGAAATAGGATTTGGGGAGCACGAATGACCATCCGAGAGTATTCTTCCCACACAATTTGTCATTTGTGATTTGTATCGTCCTTTCGTGATTTTTCCATTATTGTTAAGCGCCTCGAGAGTGAAAAGTTCGTTGCTTGGAATTCTCGGTGTTATTCGTTAATTCAGTTCCGTACAGTTTGTGTTACATTTTTAGAAATATTCACGAGTGACAAAAGAAATTTCATTACAAATTACGTATTTTTCACGAGGCAGACAAAATTTAGAACAAAATTTTCTTCGCCCTCTTCTCAAAAGTCATTCCCATACGTAAAGCCCGGAATCGTCATCGGATTTCGCTCGAGCGCTTTGACGTTTTATCAATCACGAGCTGCCAGGGCCGTCGCTTTCATTAGGCCGCAAGTTGCGCGGCTTTTTCTCGCTTGATGGATGAATTCTGGAAGTCTGTAACACGAGATCGTGGCTCCGGGGGTGGGCGCGTCGCGCGTCACTCCGCGCACGGGGGCTGATCGTGTTGTTTATGAGATTTTTATGGAGGCGAAATGCTCCACGCCTGTACGCACACGTGTGGGAAAACGCGCGCTCCCTCCCGCGATAAACCGGATAATAAAATGTCGAGCGATCATCATCGAGCCCCCGATCTTCTCCTTCCTCCCTCTTTCTCTCTTTTCGCCTCTAAAATGCTCGTAATCAGAGGATCCTCTTTTTTTCTCCCCTTCCCCAAGAAATTTATCGTCGATGATAAATCATTTTTTCTGCGAACCTGTTGAACTCGTCCCGACCACGTTACGCGTTTTAACACGGAAACAGGTGGATAGTCGGATTGTTGTAATTGTCAGTCTTATCAGAGGTTCGTTTTCTTCGCTTGTGGTTGCATGAAATTAAGATAAACCGAGTCCCAGGGATTCATGGTGTAAGATTTTCGCGAATTGATTGACCGTATTAGAGGCACGCGATGATTTTTCATGTTTTAATTGAGAACCGCTTTGATAACATCGTTTCCCAATTACTGGTTGCATTTACGACATCGATCGAGGGATCGATCGATTTTTGAAATAGTAATTTGCCATGAATATAATTATTTTCCGACGATTATTCACAGAAGTATTGGTTGGTAAATGAGATATTGCCACCATTTTTTTTTTTTTTTTTTTTTTTATTACTTTTAGATGATAATCATCCTCGTTATTTCCATTTTTTTAGTATGGCAAATTGCTGCAGCTTTTTTCCTTTTTTTTTCTTAAGAAGAGGAACGGCGTGATGCGTAATGGGTGGCCAGCATGCTTTCGAAGCGTTTCCCACAATAAAGGGCACACGTGAGCTCGTTGTGGGGTATGGGACGTAGCTTTTTTTACGGGGTATCCCTTACACGTCAGATCGACTCACGTCAACGTCTGGTATTGCTTTGCACGGAGGATTAAGCCGTCAAGCTGTTGGACGCGCGACTTCGAGCAGACGTGCTCCGTCAAATTTTCGACGTTACTCCCCCCCCCCCCCCCCCCCCCCTCCACTTCGTTTCGTAAAAAAGAAATTTGGGATTAGCATGATTAAACTTTCATACAGAGGATAATACAGGATTACACTGTCAATTATCAAGACTAAGATCATATTTTTCAAATTGTCTAAATAGGTATCAAATAGAGAGTGTAGCACAATGTTTTAACTCGATGATTCATCGATCGAATCGAAAAATATAACCGATCGTTGCCCTTGAAAATGCATTCCAATTCGGGGTCTGTACAGTTAGAAATTAGGACAGTAATTTTTCGAGATTAAAAACTGCTCAGAGAGAAGAAATCCAAGAATCTTAAGCAACTAAAAAGTACGACCAATGAAATGAATCAATTGCAAATCACTGTTTTCCAAAGTTGAACAGGGACCGGGAGGAATCAGCGAAATAATAATCCCCCGTGCCGAATTTCAAAGCCCGTAGGTACTACCTCCCTCTGTCCGACTGTACAGCATCGTGCAAGTGGAGACTCGAAAAAAATCTGACGTGTCCCGAATCTCGCTTAATTAATAGCCTTATAGGAGCGCGAGGGGTGCCGTGTTGCCCGAAGGACCCTTTCCGCGTTGCTCGCAGGACTGGTCTGCAAAAGGGGGGCACGTGCAGGCCACGTGTCGGTAAGAGGATATCCGTCGGTGCTACCCTAAACGACCGCCTTCAAGGGAGAGAGACAAAACGAGGGGGCACTGGCTGCGTTCGTTCGCTGGTCTCAGGTGCCTCTTGCCCTCCTTCTTCGTCTTCAGCTTCGCGGGCCCGTTCCTCTTCCTCAGCGTGCGCGCACCGTGTAATCCCGGACAGAACCAGGGGGAGAACGGGGCCGAAAATAAAAGAAGGCAGCCACTCGTGTTGCTGTCGCTTCGATGCTCTCGCGCGTGTACGCCGGGCCGATGATCCTTTCGTTCGGTTCGATCTTTGGAGCCTCGATTGATTTTTGCCGAGACGAGGTTGGCCGACGATTGGCAATGGTCTACGTACGTACGATCTCTGCACTCGGTGCACTCGAAGGATTCATTGTTGCGAATGGGCTGTTGAAACGAAGTGGCGAGGTCGATGTTCTCTTTGCAGTTTTCGAGCGATCGCAATCAGAATGAGTGAAATTTGTGAAATTCTTCTTACAAGATAACGCGATCATTAACCTTTTTTCAAATTAATTAATTTATCTAACTCGCGATATTAATTTATTTTCTACAAAAAAAAATAGAAGCTACATATTTTTCGTATCTAAATTGTCCAAAAAATCCACGATGAACGACCAACGAGTCTTTAGAATACCAAACTTGGGCATCGAAAATCTATCGTTCCTCTCATCCAACGTAGATTAACCCTTCCCACCTACATTTGCAAGCATTTAATTTCACGTCGACCGACCATGTCCAACCAACAACTGGAAAACCTCTGCCGGACAAAGGATACTTTTCAGCGATGGACTGACCACTTTGAAGAATCGACGAGAAATCCGGTAATCCCTGCGGTGTCCATTGATCAGCACGCGTTTTCCATCCACCTCTGTGCTTGTAGAGCGACACAGATTTCCGCCAAGGCACAATGACGGAGAAACATTTTCCAGCAGGCCCTCTAAGCAGAGGTCTAAGAACGAAGAAACAGGCCCTTTCTTCCATTGTTGCGACGTGGTTGTCGAACGTGCGCGTGTAACCGGCCCGGTTTCGGTCATTCATCGTTCTCTGGTGACTCTCTGGGACGCGTGCTTGTGGGCGAGACACGACCCACGACAATAGGTACAATGGGCACGGGGTGGACCGTTTAGGGGTGCACCCCCTGCAGCTTTGTGAAAAACTGCCGCCCCTGATCGAAATTGCCGCATTTCTCGGTCTCTGCTATCCATTCTGATCTCTCTATCCTCCTGGTGCACCCTAGGTCACCCTCTCTTGCACCTCGTCGTTTCCTCGTCGCTCGTGCTGCGACCACCCGGTCTCGTTAGCGCGGTTTAACTCTCGTTTACTGGCCATTCGATTTCTCTTTGCCGTCCGTCTACGATCCGGGCTAAACGTTCTTCAAGGTCGAAGTTTATATATGGGCCAGATTATTTTCGCCAGTGTGGTATAATTGGCCACGTTATCTCGAGTCGTTCTGTTCCAAACATCTGGCATCTCCGTGCCACGCGTTGCAACAACAGAAGGAAGAGAACACTTTTCCGAGGAAAAATAACAGCAACGAAAATTTTCTACAATCGTTTGATAAAAATGAAAATTCGAGAGCAAAATTTTCCAAAGTCCCAGCTTTGTTAATTTTCTAGCACGCGCGGACTCCGTCGTTCTACTTTCCATTTCGCCTCTCCAGCGATTTGCTTCTCGAAACAGAAACGGGAAAAGCGCGTCGGCGAACGGCACAATGGCATTCGCTCTTGCCGGTGCGGTTAGAATCGGAGAAAAGGGTTGAAGGGGCTCGGTTTCAGCCGCGAGCACGGCCGCGGTCTTTGACTCACCCTGGTTGTACGCCGAGAGAAGAAAATGACGACGCGGCAGAGAAGAGGAAGGCGGTGTAGGGTTGCGCCGCGTCGTCCGTCAGCTAGAAAACGCGGATTCCGGGTCAAAGGGTGGAAAGCTTTTCTATTTCGTTCGCGTGCCGACGTTGCACGTTGTTTTCACTGAAAAATCCACTTTCACGAACCCGGTGGCTGAAGAAAGCGCTTGGGCTGTTCGTTTCGAGCACCGTTCTCCTCCTCCTCCTCCTCGTCCCCCCAACCGCCCTTCACCTTTTCTTTCTTTCTTCCGGGTTTTTCTTTCGTCTCTCTCTTTCTCTCTCTCTCTCTCTCTCTCTCTTGTTCGCTTTTATTCTGCGCGCGCTGTGTTGGCGTTTTCTTCAGCGGCCGCCTCGTCGAGCACACGAGCCTCTGTCCGTGGAAACAGAAGTCGCGAAACGCGATTTTCACGGCGAGAAATCGCCGCGTCGCGCCTCGCTCGTTGCTTCCCACCGATTACGCTACTCGTCGAGCTTTCGTGCTCGCTGAATATTCCGCCACCGAAACCTCCGATCCGGAGAACGAAAACGAGAAGTCGCCGGGTGCAAAAGTTGGTCAAGGTTCGCCGTTGGTCCTCGCTCCGCCTCTGCATTCAGTCGCCGTTGTTGCGATGCAACAATGCAACGCGCGGACGATGTTGCAGTGTTTTTGAAACGTTTCTTTTCCGGGCGTTCCGTTGTTGAAGAGCAACGGAGTCGCGAGAGATATTTGAGACTGCTTTTTAACATTTTAGGATGCTTGGTTCTGCGAATGCAGTAGCGCTTCCGCTGGTCAGCAAATAACAATGTACGCAAGTTACTTTTTTACAAGTTGCATATTACGATGTGTCATCGTGTAATGTAAACACTGAAATATATAAATGTATAAAATGTGAAATTGTACGAAATTAGACTGCAGCGTGTTCGTACAAATGCTTGTACGAAGCTTCTCTCAGAGACGTGTAAAAAATTGAATGGAATTCACTCGCATGAAATTTACTTTTCGTTGAATGAAATATATTTTACCTTTCATGTCCCTTTTCATATCCTCATATATATAGTCTAACAATAATGACAAATTCTTTTTACACGTATAAATTTCTATGTTTGTTACAAACATGGCATAAATATTACATTACGTGCGAGTGTAAAGTTCCCTACCACAGTTGAAAAGAAGAGAGCACGAAATAACGATCGTCGTTACACAGACGAACGCCATCCCCCCCATTTCCTAAACGAATAGTTACGACGTTCATTAGCAAACGTAGAATATCAATAACACCATTACGTTCTAACATGAGCCACCACCGGTGATCGGTCAATTTATTCGCGAGCGTAACAAATAAACCGGTAGGGGATTTCATCCCCGGACGCGTTCTAACGCTCGGTGGAGACGAGTATTGTGAACCTATCAATGAACGAACACAAATTTTAACAGTTCATCCGGTTACGTTGATCCCGAAGGTATAAGCGGTTTCACGGCACGGAACCCCCGAATCGCAAGGTTTCCGTAAGCTTCTATGGGAGCTTTCGTGGGTCTCGTCGAGTCCTATTCACGGGGGGTTCTCAACGGGCGGGGCTCCATTCTCCACGGGGCGCCGCTCTTCATTGTACCGTCACTGCGTGTTTAGTACTCACGCGTCAAGTTAACAGCGTCCCTCCTCTTCTCACCTTTTCTCTCTTCTTTCTTCCCTCCCTTTTTACGTTTCTATTTTTCTATTTTTCTTCTCCTCCTTCCCTCGATCGACCGTCTCTTTTTTCCATGTATTCTGCGTTCCACCTTCGGCGGCGGCTCTCTGTTCCGACCAGAAGTTTTCTCAGAGAGTTTCCAATAGTCGCCAACTGTTTCTTTATACTGTTAAATATCGCCTCAGATTTGTATGCCGCGTGAGAGAACGCGCAAGGAGCGTGTAGAGGGACAGTTTGCAACCGGGAGTTGGTTAATGTGTCGATTCCTTCGAAAATAGCACATCACGAGTATCGCAGAATTCTCGTCTGTTTCTCAATTTCTCCAAGCTTTTGCAAGCTGAATGTTCATGACTCGTTGACTCACGAGGTTTAACGAGTTGTTTAGAGAACGCTTGTGCTTCAAGCTGGCTGCTGACCACTTGTTTTCGCGAAAAATGTCTCATTAGTCGGTTCTATTGAAATTTCACAGACGCTAGTCTCTTTTCTTGAAATTTTCAATCTTACTATATATCTTCATGTTATACAAACCATGTTCATTTTACCACCCGTTAGTGGCTCAGCACGTTTTCTAGATTATTCGGACTCATGGCTAGATTGTCAGTTTTCACAAGTTTCGCCGCAGCAAAAGTGTTGCTATATACCTATGCTTGCTGTCAAAATCGGACACTAATCTGCGAGTCCGTTTTTGAGAAACAATCGACGTTGATTAATTTCCTTAGAGACAATTAACTTTCGGAATAATTGGAAGCGAGCTGGTTAATCAACTCGCGTAAAACAGGCTCGCGGGCAAAGATTTGGACTTGGATTCTGCATTCGATTTTGCGACTGATTGTTAATATTCTCCAAATATACTCCAACAACAAGTAAATCTCTTCGCCTGACTGTGAATGATCCACTAGATGTAAATAAAAGATTGTATACTTCCAATAAATTATTATCAAGACACGTACTCTTTTGGAACACCCAACATTTCCATATTCGAACGAGCACCAGTACAATCACGAGTCCTCAACACCGAAAATCAATTTTTCTAAAACCATAAGCACATGAATAGTCGCGGTTTACTTGCGAATACCTATAGATAGAAATTAGTGCCAAATTAGACGTGGCAGTAGATTGTATTTTAATTCCACGAATCGCTATTTCGATCCAAATGTGGATGACTTTTCTGGAACGTCGATATAAACTATCAGTAGGTTTCAACTTTAACTATTTAGTTATCAGTAGATTATCTAACTGTTTCGATTACGCTGATAATCTGTGAAAAAAAAAAGAAAAAGAAATTCGAAGACACCGAGCCATCGGCGATGTATTCGCGAATTCCATCACTGGACAACGTTATCTGCGGCAAAAGCAGCGGTTTCCGTTTACGTTGCAAAACGAAACCGGTTCCTTTTTATGACGGAATATCGGACGGACGGTCGTCGTTCGGTTTCAGCTGGTCGCTCGTCCCGTCGTCTTTTCTTTTTCCCTCCCTTTCTCTCTTCTCTCCTATCTACCGACCGCTTCTGTGCTCCTTCGCTGAAACCTGTCGTTTTTTCACGGAGACGCAACACCGGCGACAGGAGGAAGGAAGCGTGCATCGGGCTCGAGCCAGAGAAACGATGAAAACCAAATCGAATTTTGCCGTGTCTATCGTTGGAGATTAGTTCTCGCAGGAGGAAAGAGAATGAAGTAGCATAAATCGATAATGTTGCGTCGGCTGGAGGATCAGATCGAAAGTTGAACGAATTGTATAATTTGAGAGTTTAAATCGATAGTATCGTTGAAAGAAAATGACGGAAATTTTAAAAGATGTAAAAATTGTGTAACTGAAACTCTCCTTTTATCGTTTTATTGGTATTAGAATTACACTAAAGTTGATTTTTATAATATATATTACAGACGCATAGAATTACGGTTGTGCAAATGCATGTTCGAGCTTTATAATGAAAGAACAATTTATTAGGAAATTACTAATAAATCGCACGATATTTATCAAACTCCTCTCTCCGTTTCCCAATTACTCGGTTAACAATGATATCGACTAACTTCGTCTAATAATACAGCAATAGCTCAAGAGCGCGATAACTTGATCGCACTAATTGCACGAAATGCACGAAATCTACCAAGACTGCTCGAGTTCACGAAAATCCCCCATCTCTCTAGTCTCGCGAGTCTAGTCTGTTTTATATGAATCTGTCAATGTTAGCTAATCACTTTCAAATATTGGGAGCGTAATCACCTCGAGCTCAGGATCAGCGACTGAGATTAGTAAGATCACCAGCTATAAATCGTGAAATGTATTAATAAATTTCTTGTGCTAGCAAAATCGTCTCTTACGAATAACATGAATTCGGATTATTGCGTATTGACGACGAATACACGGAATTTAAAACTATCGAACATTATTTGTACGTGCGTATTTGGTAAGATAAATGTTACAAGTAAGTAGTTCTGGTATTAAGGTTAATAGCAACCATAAAGTGTTTCTCTTATAATCTGGGATTATGCTCACGTAATGATACTTCTATTTCCGGTTTGTGGCCGAAGGTGAAGTCCAAGACATTCATAATTGCCAAACTTTCACACTTCACGGTTTCTTTCGCTTTCTACTAGAACATTATACTCAATCTACGTATGAAATTTGTTTTTAAATAACGTTACATTTATATGGACTAAATAATTAAAGTATTTTTCGTGTTCTAACCCTGAAGAGAAGGAAATTTAATAAATTTCATAAATTTTAATCGAAAGAAACGAAAGAAACTACGTTCCATCGTCCAGTGTACGATTTCGATATATTTAGCGCGGACGATTGTTGTGTAATGACAATAAAATATTGACCAAAAACGTCCCAAGTGGCGGATAGAATGACGAACAATGTCGTGTAGAAAAAGACATCGGTCGAACGCGTGGCAAAAAGACGAAGGCCGCCAGTGTTCCAGCGAATCGACTTTCCAGAGAGCGAAATAAAGAAGAAAGAAAGAAGCCGGACCTTCCGAAGATTATAGAAAGCCGGATGCAACCGGCCACTTCTTTTTCAAAAACGCGCCCATTTATGGCGATGCGTACTCGTGGCAAACAAAACGACGCTGTTAAAAGGACAATCGCGATTAAATGTGTCGCGTGACGAGGAGCAATGTGCAAATTGGTTGTTCATGCAAATGTCAGATGGTCGAGTAGATCGTTGGATGAACGGTTATGACACCGTTCGTTCTCGTAAAATGCGCGCAAAAAGGAGGGTAATGGCTCAGCGTGGACAGCCGACTTTCAATTTTGACGTGAAAACGAGGTGTCCGGAGTTTTCGGTTGTTCGAGGTGCTCTTGACGCTCTCATCTTGTTCATTTCCCTTTCAGTCAACGCTGATCTTCGTGATTATGGTGTCATGTGATTTTTAGAGCTTAACGACCAGGCGATGACATGATCGCGTCACTCGAGTTTCAGTGCTAGTTAGCAAATGGTTCGCATTATGTAACTTTCAACTTTTAGTGATCGATAATGCTACTGTGACGACACGTGATTTTCAGCGGTTGTTAAAAACAACTGATCGCTTTCGCGTTGATGGACTCGTTGACGGCAGAAACTGTACTTTTTCCACGTTACTCCAATCGAATCCGTGGAAAAAGTTATTAAAATCAATGAAACAGTGGGATATCTGCTCGAAATTGTCATTTTTCGCGGTCGAACGTTGGTATCTCTCTGGAGAAATAATCGTTCGATCGTCAACGAACGTTCAGCATTACCATTTCTACATGCCCGATACATTCATTTCCGCGGTGACATAACAAAACGGCAAAGAACGCAGCCGTCCGAGGCACCAATTTAAAGCGTCTATTCTACGAAGCCGCGTGCGTGTATATATATATATATATATATATATATATATATGTAGTAGGCTACGCCACTGTAGTGTTGCCGTAGCAGAGTCGCTGGTTTTCTCGCGCAGACGGTTCTCCGGAGCAGCGGCGTGGAGCAAAGTAGTTACGGTGTTCGAGACAAGCGCTGACCAGACAGGGTCGCGGAACAGACAAGGAACAGGAGTATCGGGTTTCGTGTTGGGGAGTGGCTTGTTTCGCCGGCGACCTGGGAGAGGGTGCCAATGGGCGGGCCTTCGTGGAACTGTGTCCGCCCCACCTTGTGGCAAGAGAGTTTTCACAATTCTACCGCGATGCGGCGCTGGCTCTGGCTGGAATCAGTTGTAGCTGTGCCGAGTTTCTTCATTCCGCATCGTGGCTTCGGCTCGGCAGATGGGCCCTGCATAACCGTGGCGCAGCGTGTTCGCGCGTACCTCGTTTTCTGGCGTCGTTCCTCTCGGCGTGTCGACGTCGTCGTCATCGTCGGATCTCGCCGTTTCACGGGTACTAGACACGGGTGCACATGCGCCATGAAGCGGGCCTGACGCGTGTCCGGTCGTCCCATCGAGGGAGTACGAACTGAGATCGATCCCCGCCGTTGTCGATGCTCTAAGGACACCAGGACAGTGGTAGTATTCGAGTGCAGGTGCGCGGACTAGCCGGGTGTTGCATCGTCACGCCGTTCCTCCGACTATCCTAGTAGTGCACTGTGAACCGATCCGACTCGATATGGGTTTGAGGACTGTGTTCCGTCGCCCCGAGTCGTCGCATCGATGAACTGCCCGTTTCGTTCCGCAGTGAGTGTGTATCAGTGAGGGGTGTACTCTCTTCAATCCGGGTTCAACGTGACTGCTCGGTGCCTTCGGTACTGTTCCATTGTATCTTCGCATTTAAAAGAACCGAAAACTAGAGCTGCTAGATCTCGGAGTAATTTTTTTTTTCAGCGAGATGTGCCCGCGAGGGCGCGCGCGTTAACCCCTTACTATACATATCATTTATTTCGATTGGGACATTCCTATATTCTAATATTGACAAAAGTCTAGACAAAGAGAAAGAGAGAGAGAGAGAGAGAGAGAGAGAGAGAAAGTTAGAGCGGAGTTGTCAGTGACGTTCTTGAGTGCGAGAAAAAATTGCCGAACCAAGTGCAACCAGAGGGTGAAGCGAGCTTGAACGGTGGTGGAGGAAGAAGAAGAGGAGGCAAAGAAAGAGAACCTGCGCAGCGGACGCCATCTCCGCGTTATCGGCAAGCGGATCCCCCGGGACTCCCCCCCAAGCAGCTTCGGCGTCGCGCACCCTCGGCGGGAACTACCCCGCGACAGCAGCCACCCTGATGGGAGTGTATGAGGAGCGCGCCCCTCCTACCACCGGCATGCACTGGGTAAGTGTCATCCCTCTGTTCCCTCTGTTCTTTGCTTATTGGCCGTGCACGCACCACGAAACCGTCGAGAGGGGCTCTCGGTCCTTTGTCACGCTGGCCTCGATGATCTGTGGATGATGATCCTTGCCTCGACCCTTTGATCTCCACCCGAGACTGCATTCTCGCAACTTGCTACTTGCACTTCGAGCACGGCTTTTTTTAGAATGTCGCAAGGTTAGGGTTCTCCGACAGCTTTCGAGTCAACTAAATCCTAAGAGTTATTACCTTTTTGACAGACGTAACAAACTCTTCTCTCACAACAATTTTGAATTAC
Source organism: Melipona quadrifasciata (assembly GCA_001276565.1). Taxonomy (NCBI): domain Eukaryota; kingdom Metazoa; phylum Arthropoda; class Insecta; order Hymenoptera; family Apidae; genus Melipona; species Melipona quadrifasciata. Next base: position 602,980 of record KQ435748.1, read on the forward strand.
TTTCGCGATTGTTGTTGTGTTGTAAATTTTCATTTCAAGAATACTTTTTTTCAAATTCCCTTATATTCGTCCTTATATGTATAACCCATATCCTCCTGTGTTGTAGTATATTTTAATTATTCGCTAGAGGGAAATCGCTTGGAACAGCCAATCTGAAAATTCCAATTTGGCGATTACTCGGATAAATTTTTTTTTAGTACGATGACTTTTGTTCAAAAGCACGATCGACCGACGTTCAATGATCACTCGAATTATCCAAGCCTCGAGATTCTACGCTCTCAGGCATGGCAAGCTAATTAAAACCTCGCGTCGCGAGGGATAAGGAAGCCGGTCGACGGCGATCTTCTCGGTGCCCGGTTGTAGCTGTTAATGGAAGCAAATCCTAGCCTGGATAATTCGATCCGACGATTTTATTGCCGGCGATTCCGTAATTGGAATAATGCTCGGGCTAGTGGCGGTACGGGTTTCACGACAGGATTCGCGACGACGCGTTGTAGATTGCCGTCGACAGAAAAAAAAGCCCGTCCCGACGACAGGTCTGCGTGCGTACACGAACCACCGTTTGACAGATCGCCGCGAAGCTCGTGAATTTTTCGGGTGTCACCGGTGTAATGGATCGCAGCACGCGAACCCGAATCGCGCCCCTGGGTTGTTAATTGATTCCCCCGAGGGGGTTGCAGATTTTCATCGGTTAAAAGGCTGTACATTTTTCTCTCAAACGGCTTGCCATCGTTTTGGAACCTCCCAACTGTTTAGACAGTTTAAACTGAGATTTTTCTTTGGTCCATCGGTAGACTGGTTTCGCTGTCGTAGCCTGAATCTAAATATAAATTAATCTCGAAGCGACGCACGTACAGATATCGTATCTGTTAAGTTCCTTTCGGAAAAAGAAATGACAACGAACGTGTAAGAGTTTGAAATCCTTAAAAATAACATTTAAGAAGGGGAAAAGATTCCCAATCCCGTTCTTCTTATTTCCCGTATCGATCGTGATTGAAATTTTTAATTTTTAAGAAGGCTTCTCACGCTTGTTTCGATTCGTTCTTCGTTTAAAAATTCATTCAATTCAAGAAGGATACGATACATGTTTAATCGAAGAAAACGATCCTTCGTATTTCTCGGCTGAGTTCGTGCTTTTTCGGAAGAATTCTACGTTCTTCTACGTAGAAGAGCAGGTTGGTCGAACTTTCTCGTCTCCTTTATATTTATTGCTTTGCTCGCGGAGGGAAACACGCGAAGAATTAAACGGCGCGGCGGGAACGCGGTGGGATGCTCGTGATTTTCAGCGGCGACGTTCGTTTTCCATCGCGCGATAGCTCGAACGATGTCGAGCAATGTACGATCAGCGAAACCGGCGTTCATCTTCGAGGAATGTTAATTCCGTTTTAAACGACTGTTGAATGGCTGCATCGTTAACGGGTACACCTTGTAAACAAACGTAATTGATTGTTCCGTGTCACCACGATGGCCGCTAATTGAACCGATGCATTTACTCGTGGCTACGCCGACGAAACGAGCTGGATGTAAAACGCACGCCACCGCTTACCAATCCTCCTTCCCCTGCTCTCTCTCTCTCTCTCTCTCTCTCCCCCTCCCCCTGTCCCTTCTTCGTTCTCATCCTTTACTAATTTCACCGAAATTGAGTTTTAATCGAATAAAAAGCATTCCAAACGAGACGTTCGAACGACCACCATTATTTCCGTCCCTTTCCGTTTCGATTAACTTGTACTCGCAGACACTTTCCTGGAAATCAATCTCCGACCTCTTTTAAGTTACGTATTGTCGTATCGTCGCTTAATTCGGAAATATTTCATTGACGCAAGTTGATCAAACGGAAATAATGAAAGTCGTTCGAAGTTTTGTTTATTTTTCGCCATTTCAAATTTCATTAACGCTATAACATGTCTTTATAGTCTTCTAGTTTTGCTATTTATGGTACAATGATACAGCAGCAGATAATGACGCGCGAAGACAACGTGTCTGTGATATCTATCATTGAATTCCACCAAAAATTAACAAAGTTACCCCTTTGTCGTCCGCAAAATTAACATCACTTCTTTTTCGAGCACGCGTACGAATTGAAGCAGATTCCATTTTTCAAATGCGAGAAATTGAATGTAAATAAATTTCAGTTCTTTACATCTTGTAATTTTTTTTTTTTTATACTAAAATGTTAGTACCCTTGCAAAAATTTTATATTGCTCGAGTTTCCTCAACATCTCACTCACAATTATTCCGTAATTTTCATTCATTCAATTCGATGAATATTTTATCGAAGCTTTTATAATGTGGAACATTGAAAGAAACACAAGTCAAATGTTTTGTTTACCGAAGAACCAGTGGTCGATCGAAGTGTATCGTGCAACAGACGCCGTGTGTTAAATGACCCAATCTACTTAGAGCGACACGATTATGTTATCGCGCGAAACACAACACGAGAGTGGCATGCCGTTTTCGCAGCAATGTCATCTACGAGTGGCCAGCGTCAAACTAGTCGGCTCGATCGAGGCTGATCTGATTTAGATCGTTATAAATTTGATGATTGTAAAGTTGGTTTTCGAAAAATTCGTCTGTTCGTTGTGAATTTGATCGCAGATTTTTCGATATTTGTGAAAAACTTACCGAGTGTCGAACTAGGATATTCGTCGGAATATTTACTAAATGAAATCTCCGCTTTGGTTCTATTTTTGGTTACTCGTGTTCATAAAAATATTTATGTACATTCCGGTGAGTAACATAAATAATCTTCAGCTCATAACTTTCTTTATCGTGAGACTTCATACACGCAAAAATTTTGCAGTCACTTTTCATTAAGATCGGTGTTGCAGGTTTGCACGTGAAAACACATATTACACGCAGTGAATGCGTTAAAACACTGATCGTACATTTCAAACGTTTGTAAAAATGAAGGATTTTTACAGAAGGTAGTGTCGATCAGATTGCTTCCGATTCGGTTGGATTTCCTTTGCTCGTTCGTTGCGCAATCCGAAATTTTCCTACGCGCCTTTGTGACTGCGTGCACGCTCGAATAATTCATCCAGCGACGGAGACCGCGACTGTGTCGCGGCGAAAATAAATAACAATTTCCGCGACAACCGCGTGAATTACGAGTTCGTGGCTGACAGGGATTTTTCAGACGTTCCGTGTGTCTGACGAGAGTTATTCGCTCGAAGGAATGTCCACTTAATGGATAGAGGCGATCTTGAGATAAAGTCGGATTATAATAAACTTGCAAGTTACGAGAGCCGCCTTTTAGCAATCCTCCAACTCGAGTTTTTTCTACGACTAACAAAATTTCTCAAGTTTGAGACGAACGTGAAAAAGAATTTTCTGCTTTTCTTCGAAAGGTTTTTGTCACGTCGCGAAACCGCGACGTGAAAATTGGTAATCTGGGTTGAATTGACAAAGAAAAACTCGAAATAATTAATATCAAAGAAATTAAAGAGGAAGCTTGATGCTTCGGAACGTGTCGGAGATCGCAGTTTCACGAAATGAAGTTTACATTTTCCTGCTTTGTCGAACTCAGTTTCTCGGTGTTTATCCTTCTTCCCGTTGGCATAACTCAACGGAAAGCTTCTTTCAGAAACTTAAAAAAGGAAAAAGAAAAATAAGTCGACACTGGCTTACGTTCAATTAACCGTTCCAAATAAATATTAACAAAATCTACTTCGTCTTGCAACTGTTTCACTTTCTCTTTCTCTGATTCAAATTTCTTCAAAATATTCAGCCTCTTTGAACCCGAGCCAACTCAGTTCGTCGATTCGCGTTTAAAATGATTATTCAAAGACTGACGTTCGGAGAACGAAACAAATCTCCATTTGAATTTCGCGTCCATAAAGGCACGAATTGTTAGATCGCCGATTTTCACGCGTTCGTCGGAGATTATCCAGAACGACGCAGAATGCTTGCTGTAATTTTTAATGTAAAAAAGCAAGTTTCCACCGAGATTCCGTATGTTCGTTCGCGTGAACGGGAGACCCAGAGATTTGCACAAAAATCTGTGGCTTATTGATTCGTGATTCGTGGAAATCGTGGAAGTTGCACGCATGCCGATCGGATGTTCAGCGACTGAGATCTTTTTATTTATGAAACGCGGCGCGGACCCGGCGTCGTTTTGTCTCTGGATCGCTTTCGATCTTTTTCCATCCATGTACGCACGGTCAGACGCGTGCGTCAGCGTGGAGCCGGCCGAAGAGAGTGTGATTATTCTAACTTCGATGAGATAAGGGCGACGTGGCACGAACGTGTCTGCCCGTGATAGTGGTCCGTTTGTGTCGAGCGTAATTTATTATCCACGGGGCCCTGCCGAGATATATCCGCCGCCGCGGCGGTCATCGCCGATCCCCAGTGTTTAATAAGTCCGCGTCTTTTGTTGCTTATTTACGGAGCCGAGACGATGCGCAGAGCTTGCCCATCGCGGATCGCGAAACCGCCTCGCGAGGAGCGACAAGAGTCCGTCAAAATCCGGCAAAAGTCGAGTCGCGTCTTCCGCGTTTCTTTCGCATCTCTCCACGGGAAATTCCTACGGGAAAGAACTTTAACTCTTGACACGACGAGATAAAGCTCCTATCCCGATTGTGTTTCAAATATACGAGTTCAGTTCGTGATATACTTTCGAAATATTCTTTTTTTTTTTTCTTTTTTCTTTAGTTAATTAAAGAACAGCGTGAACTGAGAAAATCCTTTCAGATCTCTCTGTGAATAATTTCTTTCTTTTTCTTTTTTTTCTTTTACAAAGAGGTTGTTTGATGCGTTCAAATTCAATTTATGGTGATCATGATGATATTTTCAACGAAAAATCCCTCTTTTGTTTTTCCTCTTTATTTTAGTCGAAGAAACGCGTTGCAGTCGAAACGCGAAAATTTGCTGCGTTATTGAATTCTGACGAGGAGTACGAATAGGGAATTATCACGTAAAAACATCGAACGGATATTTATTAAGGAGGCTAATACGCTCGGTGGTTAATTTATCGTACAGGAACTTGTTAATATCCCAGCTGCCTGTTCATTGAGGATTCTCGGAACGAAAGAGCGCGTCGGGTAGAACAGATCTTTTAATCGCGATTCCTAAATTAATTCGTTCCACCTTGTTCCTTCCTTCGTAGGAACGTATGATTTATACTCGACGAGCAGGAAATTCGTTTCCCGGCCCGACAGTTTTACAGCCCGCAGGAAAATTTCTCTTTGTTTTCACTTTTTGGCTCTGTCTCTGTCTTCTTCAACAGTTCGAAGATGCGCGGCGATTCTCCACCTCCGGTTGTGCAATTTTCCCCAAACAGCCGAGCGGACGCTTTGAAACATTCTCGAATGCATCAACGTCGCGAGAAAATTGAGCCTGTTCTCCTCTCTGTTTCCGCGGACGCGTCGCGTTTGTCGCCTGTCGGTCGGAACCGTTTCGCAAAATTTTCAAACGGCCCTCGTTACGGCACGTCGGGACGTTCGCTCATGCTTTCAGCGGCCCGATCGCGGTTTCGGTCGGTGATTAATTGCGGTCGAATCGCGCTGCCAGGCGAAGACACGATCTGAATTTTCGCGCAACGTGAAACGTGGCTGCTGCAGGGGGAGGGAAAAAGCAGTATCTCGGGGTCAGGTCGCGATTCTCGGTTTGCTCGGCGTGCCGCCGCTCCGTGCCCCCCCCCCCCTCCGCCCACCTCCCATATCTCATCGCGTTTTAGCATTTAAATAACCGTTTAGTCGCCTCTCGCGACTTCAAGTTTACTCTTACTTCAAGAAATTTCTTGCAATCGTGCGATTTCTACTTTTCGTTTCTTTTTCTTTTTATTTAATCTTCTCCAAAGATGTAATAATTTTAAAGGGAAGAATTTTCCATCTGTCTTTCCATTTTCGTCTCTTTTTTTTTTTCGATCCTTGGCTTGATATTTGTGTTAAAATAACGACGCGAGAAGGCACAGTTTCTGTTTGAAGCAATTCTTATCCAGTGATTGGAAATATGAGTCTTGTGATTGATTTTAGCGTACTTTCAAACTCTTCCATTGAAATGTATCTTTCGCCTCGTTTATGAGAAATCGCGACGGAAAGAAAAATGTTCACAGCAGCAACGCCAATGAAATATACTCGAATGATTCAGACTTTCTGAAAGGAAAAAAAAAGCAAACGGCAATTCATTGTCTCTTCGTTCGTAAACGACGTGAAGCGAAGAAGCTTCTCTTGGTTATCAGTCTGCAAAATTGGTTCGCGCTCGAGTTCTCTGGCAGAACTTTCGGTCCAAAGTCGCGAGAAACGGAAGATTATTGCAGACGTAACGCAAAAACAAGCGACGGGATCGTCGTCTGTGGATCGTTAACTCGAAATCCTCGGCGCAAACGTTATGTCAGTGGGAAGAAATAAAACTGAAACGCGTATATAACGACGGGGGAATATTATCAAGCGGTTGAGATCGCCGATTTCCCGGGAAAAATCTCGTCTCGAAATTCGTAATTTCTCAATTATCGTTACGTGTTCTTTGCTTTACTGCAAACGAGTCGCTTCCCTCGAGTCTCGGCGCTCCTGGCGATTGTGCAACGACGCACCGGATGCGACGCAAGGACGATAATACTCGTCTCTGTGTTCTCTATTTTTTTTTTTTTTTTTTTTTTTTTTTTTCTCTCTGTAAAATGAAAACAGCAAAATCTGGGTTGTTTTTCCTTTTGTTGCCATTTTCGAATTTTTGTCAAGAAATCGTTTGATGGCGTGGAAACCGATCCGTGTTTGTGCGCGCGTGTGTGTCGCGACCACACGCAGGAGCAATGCGCGATACGCTTGCGAATTTAATATTCATGGCGGAGAGGCGCGCCAAAAATGCGTGAAAATTCGAGCAGATTGATAGCGGAGCTCGTTTCATAATACAGATTAAAAGGAGCTGACAACGATAATTTCTTCGTGCTGAATGAAAACAGTGTTTCTCCACGATAACGCGGGAGGTCGAAGATTGAAGCTGGGTCGGATTGAGCTTTCTCAGCCAGAAGAATTTACGTTGACGTTTCGTTGCTCGGAGTTTCGAATCGTATATAGTTTTTTATTGACATACGCGACATCGAGTAAAAAAGTATCTTCCGTTCGATAAGAAAGGAAAAGTTTTCCTGACACAACCAAACCTCATTCCTAAATAATCCACCGTTTATCACCAAAGATTCAATAATATAAAGATTTCACGTGAAGTAAAACCTACCTACAATTTTACTGATTACACTTTAATCGGAGTAATATTTTATTTCGTAACTCTCAACACACCTAATGATCATTAAATATTTAAAAATTACCCGACAATGAAACAAAGTGAGATAATTTCGCAATCACCATCCTCTAATTCAATTAATTTAAAAATTCTACTTCAAGTAATTCACAAGTATATCGCAAGTGCGAGAGGCCCGAGAAACGGAATAAAATGAAAGTAGTTGTGGGAATTTTGTCGATCGTCGCATACCGTGTTGTTATTATTGGATCATCCCTCTTCGAAATTCATCGATACGACGTCTCGCTGATCGCGGGACGAAGGACCAACGTCTACGAAGGGATTGAATCTATATTTAGAACTTGACTAGCGAGACTCCTCTCCTTCGCAAGCACACCTTCCTTCTTTACTTCTCGATTCGCGCCGAATAGCCAATTGGTGGCACAGTAGCACGCGAGTAGCCACGATTCAATATTTTTGTCCGGGTTGCCAGTCCGGCTCCGAGGTCCGTCCGGCCGGTTGGTAGCCGGTCGCCGCGGAGAAGTGCAGATAGCAAGCAGTTTATCGGTTCTCCGTGGTGTTAAGCGTCGCCCACGCGTTTTAAGAGAGAAACCACAGGCTGCAACCCGTCCGCCGAGTGGACGAGGCTGTTTATTGTTATCACTATCATGGCCGGCCAAGGGAAGCTGATACGCGGCAACACGGGACGCGCGTGTTTATAGAATCGACAGAGAGAGAGAGAGAGAGAGAGGGAGAGAGAGAGAGGGAGATGCTGGATCGGTCTGCGAGCAAATTTCCTGGTTGACTTTTTTGTGGTCTCACTTTTAGTATCGATGACAGGATATGCACACATGCATACTAGAGACTGTGGAAGTATTGAAACTTCGGAATTTTGAGAATTGTAAGTTTCAACTGCGAATTGGAGTATCAATGAAAAGTATTTTGTCCAATTTATCGCAGTTCTACGAATGTTGGACTTCAATTCATCTAAAAGTCTATGCAATTGGGATCAGAATTTTATTAGAGATGATTCACAGAATGATTTGGTACAATAAAAATTTAGTACGCATGTTTCGTTTAATCATTTTGGTGGCAGTCACGATTAAAAGTGTTTAAATTTATTCGTTCGTAATATTTCGAAATCAGCACGATCGAGATCCCTGTTCTTTGACACGTTTTCACTCAAGTCAAATTTCTCTTTCAAAACAGCGACTTCAATTTCCGTTGCTTCTAAGCTTCCCAAGATAATGTTTCGCAAGAGCGGCGAGAAGAAACGCTGAATCGCGCGTTTCTTTTTGCCCTCGAACAATCGATGGTCAAGCATCGGAGAGCCTTCGTCGAAGCAACGCAACGCGAGATTTTGTTTCCCAATAAATTTTACCAGTTCACCTGCAGACGGTCCTTGGACTCCATTTCCCGCGCGAAACCGAGCCGTTTCTCATCCTCCTTACTAAAAGGACTGAAACAGAAAACAGGCTCGGTTCGATTCGAGATCTATTTTCCCATGGTTAAGTCTCCAGTTAACTTGGCCGTCTGAAAACAGGCGGCTCGACGTTTTCCAAACGAGGGGAACGATCGTAGAAAAATTCTCGGCTCGAGTTCGCTCCTCGATTCATACGCCCGATGGCTTCTCTCTCGTAAATCATACGAGATTGTGTCGCACGGCAAAAAAGAATCGCGCTCCAATTACCCCGATTTCCTCGTCCGCGCGAGGAAGGAAAAAGCGACCGCTGAGAAAAAAAAAGCGTCGCGCTGTCGAAACGATTCACAGCGTTTCAAAACGCGCTGGTTCGCTGGGGCGGGAAAAGAAAGTCGAATTTTTCCAATTCAGTATTCAATTTTCGTGTTTAAGTTTTCTTCGAGTGGAACATTAATTACCATCTGTCTGTAAAAATGTAATTTAAACAGGGGGCGTTTGTCCCCTTTGTTATTTTTCTTTCCCGAAACATTTTGCGAGTTTCGCGAGAACATGACTGTCCGATACAAATTTTCAACTCTTCTTCGTATTTTTTTTTCTTTTTTTTTTTTTTCCGTCTGTACGGCGTATCTCCGTTTCGATAACTGCCATTAGCAGCTCGGCGCGAAGCACATGAATCATCGATTGCTTATCAATATCAAAGTCGCGACGCGAACTTAGTAAATCACGTCCTTATCTCCTCGTGCACTCGGTCGACGCTCGGTAAACGCTTCGTTTACTCTGGAAAAATGAATGAAACAAAGTAAAAAAGAGAAAAGTATGGAAGGGAGAAAAAAAGAAGAACGGAAAGATGAGTGGGGAAAAAATGGAAAAAAAAAGAGAGGAAGGAAACAAAAATTGGATGAAGACGAATGCAATCGATGGTCGATATCTGGCGAGCTGTTGAGCTCGGAGAGGCTGTCGCACGATTGTGCGTCGGTCGAGCGGCATTTCTGGCGGCATTCTACCGGCTTTTCGTGTCGGCATCCCGACGGATTCCGCGCTCGTTATTTACTTCACGTTTCGTGAAAATGAAAAAGGCGGAGTCTTGTGCAAGTTAGAGCCACGGTGAAAGTCTGTCTTGCAGTCCGAGCAGCCGGCCTCCTCTGGCAGGTCCACTCTCCAGATGGATAAGGATCTCGCGGGGCCGAGTGAAGATCGATCGACCGGTCGTGCCGTTTCGTGGGAAATTTATAGGATGCCCGTATATCGATCTCTCGTCTGTTCGCGCGAGCTGCTTGCCCCCGGCTGTCGCGCACGCTCTTACGAAATCGACCGTCGGGAAAATTCTGGAAATGGAACTCGTCCGGTAGCCTGAATCGAGTCCCACCATCGATCTGGGATTTATTGGGTTTCTTGCGGCGGCGAAGATGTCGATTTTATATTTAGAGCGGCTGTTGAATTCTCCGAACGGTAAAGCCAAATCTAAATCTGTGATACGTCTCACGACGACGAAATATTAATCTTTCCTACGGTTTTCTCCAACGAAACCAGGCTGATATTTAGGACGACCAGTGAGCAGAGTCTAGAATCGGGATTAGTAGAATGGCAGAGGAGTGAATCTGTGATACATCGAGTCTTACTTGAATTTCATGAATGACTAGTGTTAATAATATAGTATATATATCCGTTCTTTTGTTCCCATTCTCTGCAATCACCGTGTTCAAGAGTTCGCACAATCGTTAACATAATCTTGCAATTGTACATTATCGACCTGAGCGGAACGAGAACATCGTCCTTCCTGTTCACCTACTCTTCGTATTATTCTCAATAACTAGTCCTTCTCCTATCGACGAAACATCCCGTGTATTTATTCGCAACTGTAGTTGTTCTTCAACGCTATCAAAAACAGTTCGAAATTCAGGTTAGGTCACGATCCGGCCAAGATGTATTCCAACCGGCGTACCAAAACGGTTCGGCGAAAATTGCTCGTGAGAAACGCGCGTTCAGATGGAAAAACCGAGGTTTCCAGCCGCTTTCTCGAGGAAATATCTCCATTTGCATTCGGCGTTGGCGCTCGTTTCGCCGCGATGCCCGATACGACGGGGATGGTTGGGAAATCTCATTGAGGCACGCCGAAAGAAAAGCGGCGACCTATGCCAACGCTACCAAAGAACATCGTTGCTCGCGGCTCGGGGAGTGCGACCTGGCACAATGGAGTGTTAAGAAACGCGCCTGGGCCGCTGAAAAAGCCGTCTGCATTGTTCGTGCAGAGGTTAATAATGACATTAAACGGGGGAACGGTGTATGAAAACCTGGTTGACTTCTTGCATGATGCACCGTGGCGTGTTATCGGCGAAGGTAACACAAACGTTGTTGTTGTGCCAATAAAGGCTAAAGGATAATCTTGATGATCCGTTGTTAGGGAGGCAACGTTGAAAGAAAGCCGCCGTGCGATTGACTGATACGCGGAACCGCGGGATGTCTCTACGAAGGGTAAAGCAGAATCATCAGCTAAGCCTAGCACGAAATAATGAAAACGCAGCTTGGAAAAAGTGATCTTTGATTTGAACGAAGAGATTTTACTTTGATGATTCGATGTACGCGTATCGATACGCCGTTTCTATTGCCATTTGTATTTATAAATATCGATTCATCGTTTGTAATATCAGTTCGTTTGAAATATTAATCAGTTCTTAGACCGAGCACGAATCATTTCTGATACGTTGTTTTTATTTTTTATTCGTTCAGCGTACGCATACCGAACGAATGAAAGAAATTGACGATAACATGCAAACATTGAGCGAGATAATGATAGCCACAGCTATTTCGAGTGAAACTGAAACGTCGTTTTAATCTACCAATCAAATCGGCTAACGTGATTAACAAAAAGAGAGGCAGAGTATCATCTGTGATATTTCCAGTTAGCGCTGAAAGTAAGCGGTTTCGAGCTGTTTTTGCTGGAAAATCGCTCATTCGCCAGGAGAATCGAGCGCAGCACCGCGGGGTGTCATTGTTGCCAGCAGCGGTAAGAAAGTCGCCCAATCAAAGTTCCAGTCGAAGTTTAATCAATGATCCTCGAAGGAAACGAGCCACGATTCGCGATAGGTTGCACGCCAGAAACGCACGGCCGGAGAGACACGTCGAAACGCGCGCGTTCCTCGGATTCTTTCCGCGACCCGGTTTATTACATAAGAACAACGGCCGCCGCGTAATCGTTACGTCGCACAGTGAAAATCCCTGGTAACAAACGAACGTGGTAATTTCTATTAGTTTTCCCTCGTCGTGGAACGCGCCGTGCTCCGACGCATGCGCGTTTCATCCGATCGATTTCTTTCGCGTTGCTGCTGGGACCGTTGTTATCGTTCGATGAATCCAGTTGACGAGAAAAAGGCAAAAAAGAAAAAAACGGGAATAAAGGAGAAGTCGCGACTTGGAGAATCGGAATTCGTGTCGCAGCTGGAACGCGATTTTTAATAATAAATAAGAAGATCGTCGCGGAGATATTTTTTTTCTGTTTGCTTTCGTACTAACAATTCGCAGGTTGTTAAACTTGCATGTGGAAATGTCTCGTTTCTCGTCGAGAAACTCGCTCCGTTTAATCCCGCGCAATCTGACTATTACGCGAATCGAAGTTTACCAAGGGAAATTTCATTAAGAAGGGATTTAACGCAACGTTGCTCTTAATGGCCAGGATTTCCTAGATTACGCAATGGTCGTCAACGGAGAAAAAAACTTCCTAGACGCTGTACCAGCTTTCCATCGAGGAAACTAACACCGTCCAACCTCAGCGTCGAACGTTGGAGTTCGAGCTTAAATTCGTCACCGTTGGAGAACACCGATCTTTACGATGTTCTATGGGCTCGGGATCGCAAACGCGCCGCTTTAACGGAGATGCAGTAAATACCGGTATCTGGTGTCGTAAAGTGCGGCATTGGTTTTCCATCGAAGAGAGAGCTTCAGGTAGAGTAGGGTCTCTGTGTGACCTGAGAGTAAGAAGGAAATGGGGAAGAAAGGGTTCCCGGGTAAAGAAGGAGAAGAACAAGTGGACTTCGTCGAAAGGCATTAGAGAAAGCGAGAAAGAGAGAGAGAGAGAGAGAGAGAGAGAGAAAGAGAGAGAGAGAGAGAGAGAGAGAGAGAAGGGTAGAGGAAAAAAGGGAGGCGGAAAGAGAGAGGGACGAGAAGGAGAGGACCAAAGCAGCTCGCCACGTAATTTATGTCTGGAGCGCACCGCGGTACGCCGCAACCGCGTTGACAGTTGAAACACGGCGGCGACTCGGATTGGTCGGCTTCGGGCGCCTTATAGGGTCGCGCGCATGCGCACACCGCCTTACGACATCCATCAGAGGCGACCGGCTACTGCCGTCAGAGCATGCCACTCTTTATCTTTCTCCTTTTCTCTATCCCCCTTGCCCTTTGCCGATGTCAACCGAGCCGTAATCCGCTGTCACTTTGGATACTGTCCCCGTCGTCGTCTCGCTCTTCGTGCGCCTGTTAGGTTGTTGTCCTATTTCGCCTATTCCGGTTGTCGGCCCGACCACCGCGACCCAGGAGTAGTACCTATCCGTG
>KQ435748.1:621802-642208 GCA_001276565.1 Melipona quadrifasciata
GATGCACTTGTTTTTCTCTATTTCTTCCTCTTTTTCTTTTTTCTCTTTTCGTTCCACACTCGGCTCTCCTTGACACGAGGTTCAACCTTCGACCTTCGTGTTTTATCCCCCCCGCTCGAATTTCGATCGATTTTCCTCTCCTGTCGTTTGATCCTCCGGACATCTCCAAGTGGCCAATGGAGTTTGTTGGAGAATTTTCGAGTTCCAATTAGAGCACGCGAGTCTTTAGAAAAGAGATTTTCTGTTTCTACATTGTAAATTTTTTCCTATTAATTTCTCTCACACGAATTTCCAGTCATCGGTGGTTCTAAAAGATTTTGTTCGCGATTCGATTCTATTCTAGACGATTCTACAATGATTTATTAATCGATAACGTTCGTAGCGAAGGGACAATTGTCAGAGAGTAATTTAGCGGAAGAGTAATATATCCGTTAGACGTCGCACTTGCTCCAATATTCTAAAACGATCGAATGTCCGTGGACGTGGCAATTTTGCAGTTACACGTGGTTCAACGCACAGATATCTCAGAGAGAGAGAGTGTAGATAACGGTGATTCATTATTACATAAATCATTAAACGGGCGACAGAAGCTGAAACCGCGTTCGACTCCGAAGCCGCGTTGCAATTTCGGTAGCCAGACACCCAACCGAGGCTCCTTTTGCCCGTTTTTCGTTCCTCCCGGCTCTCCTGCGTGCTTTCTGCTCGCTCGTGGACGCGGTGGTATGCCTCGAAAATCACGCCAGCTGATCTCTGAGGCCACGGTCGAGATCTGCCGGGATAAGCGGCTGGTTTTATCGCGCGAAGCAGGACGCGCGAGCGAAGACACCCTGTGACAGCGGGGCGAGATTAGAATTCGCGGGGGGAGAACGACGCTCGGACTTTCCTGGACACGCGTTTCGGTGATCCGTGCGTCGTGCGAGATGTTGCAGATTAGAATTAACAGACTGTTGCGTTGATCGATCGCTTAACTTTTAGCTTCGACTTCGAAATTGAATCGAATCAATTTATGGTCGAAACTTAACATTGCCCCAAGATTGAGAAATTACAATAATCGTATGTTATTTAACGTTTTCTATCAATTTGTGAAAAATATTTTTCATTCAGCGCTGATATTTTTAGATTCTTAACGAAGAAGTAAATGAAAAGATAGGAGCAATGAAACAGACGTTCTTCAAATGAAATTGACGTTTCAACTAATAATCTTTTTTGGTGAATAACATATTAAATGAAGTTTCAAAATGATATCAATGAAGTTTTAGAGTGGCCAAGACAAAGTATATTGGTAAGCGGAATAAATTGGTAACAAATTTATTACGTTCGCAGGAGTGAGATGTCCGACTGTCTGACTCCGACGGCTCGTACTACTTTGTTCGCTTTGAGCAAATGCCTCTATCTGCGCGTGCCTATACCTCACAGCTCAACCGACTGACAACTAATGTAATTAGGTTGCGAATATTTATGCAAAGTCACAATCGTAGAAACGCAAATAAAATAATGAAATCTAGATAAACATTAAATATTGAAAATAGCGTTCGTTAAATATTATTAACTTGGATATTCGACGTACCATTGTAATTCACGTTTTTAACGAGACGTCGTTCGTTTCGAATTATTCAATTTTTTTGTTTTGATACCCGAATGAAAATTTATATTGCTCAATGATATATTCATCAAAGGGGCGTTTGGGATTTCCGGCAAAGAGAAAAAGGAAAAAAAAAAGATTCGTGCATTTCCTATTGTCGCCCAGGTGGAGGAACTTTATTCGCGTCCGGATAGTGTGTCGGCGTTACGCGATATCTACTAGGAAAAGGAATAAATTTGTCGCTGCTGCGATGCGCGCCGCGATTCCTCGTGATTTACTCGCGCGGCACTCGTAAATTAAGCCTTGAAATTTGAGAACGTAGATTTCCCGTTGATGCGATTGTGTAAGACGAGCCCTCCCCCAGCTTTTTGCACGCGCGCGGATCACGTGGATTCGTCGTTTCGTGCCCGAGATGCAAATGCCGCGGTCGCCGATTACGCGAGCGCTCGCGGTTCTCTCTCTCTCTCTTGGCGCGGGAGGATCGACGAACCCTATGATAACGACAAGTTCGTGGAACCTTTTTCTCTGTTTTACGCGATCTGTTACGTTGGTAGCTATCCTTAGTAAAAATAGTCGGAGCAAAACCTAATATTCTTCCCCTCACTGTCGACTTTGAGTTTCAACATTTTTTTCAACAACTACGTTTGCCGAAAATGGCTCATCTTCATTTATTATCCTCATCGATACGAATTTTTGGGCTGGCCACGTGAAAAGATATCCAAGAGAATTGTAAAAATTGTAGAAATTTGAAATTTTGAGATTGTGGCTTTAACCACTTGTGCTCTGGTAACTGGTTCGCGGACCATAACGAGTGACCGTATACAATAATTCGTCTTCTTCTTGAATCCATCGGTACATCGCTGGATAGAAATTACTAAGAAGTAATAAACTTGTTATCTGTTATATTCCGATAGGAAATACTGCAATTTTGGGCCAAATATTTTCAACGTGCGTGGCACGTCATTCCGGCACAAGAAGTTGAAACCCGAAAACCCGTTTCCGTCCGTTTGGGATCAGAAAACGAGCGTCCAAGACGAACGACAACGGAAACGAAGAGTGTGGAAGCAGAAGGCGTGGCGGAGCCGCGTTCTTGCTCGCTTCGAGCAGCCCTTGCATGCGAGCGAACGAGCGGAGACAACGTTGTCTCGCGGTGTGTCCTCGCGAGCCGGTACACGCGCGTACACGGTTGCTACGTCATACAAGAGTGACAGCCAAGGTGGAATAGCGCAGACATCCCGTCACGACACACGGGCTCCGGGCCCGAAACTCCTTATCTCGGTGGCTCGCATGTGCGATCTGTGTGTGCCGTTGTCGTCGTCGCATAGCCGGCGAGTCGTTGGCTGCTGGTTGCCGCCGCGGCCCCGGCTGTTATTAGGCGACGCGCGTTCGCGTGTCCGACCAGTGAACTCGACTTTACGCGCGTGACACCCTTTCGTAATTCCCGCGCCGCCGCTCTGCATCGGAAGGAATTATTTCCAGCAGCCGGGCCCCGAACTCGTTCGTCTAGCTCGCGGACCCAACGATCGACCGATTCGTCTACTCGTCTACGAGCTTTTCAGGATCGGGTCACGTGCGCGGAATTTTGGAGCGGATTGTCGAGTTCTTCGTGCCAAGTTTTGACGCTGAATAAAAGGACCGAGATTAGGCAAGTTGGATGTTAAGCTTAGATTTCGTTATGCTATATTATAGCGAATGTTGATTTCCTTGAGAGTTTCAACGTGTTGCGTCAATTCCATTATTTTAATATTTAAATGTTGCTACATTTTTCAACGAGAAGTTTAGCGAAACGGATATTTAGTTATCTTTGGCTCTCTTGAGAGTTTTAATGTAACACATACACGTTGCATCATTTTTATTATTTATTTTGTTATTGTTTAACTATTGTTGCGTGTTGGAGAAGCTTAGCAAAGTGTCGAGTCACATTTGGATATACAGTTGTTCAACCGAATTAGATTTACAAAGAATTTTCAACGTGAAAGAGGCAACAGATTTTTATTCGAAACAAATAGACACCTCAGAGAAAAGACGGAATTTTGCGAAATTCAATCGACGCAGCCATCGTGTACAGAGCTCCCTCAGCAATCTTCCCTTATCACGAGAAACTCGACCAACAAACCAGCAACAGAAGTTACAAAGAACGTTCTTTATCCAGTGGCTAACCAGATCTTGATATTTTGACATCAAGCAGGATGTAAAAAAAAAGAACCGAAGTAATAGCCGGCGATTTAGCGATCGGACGCTACAGGTGCTCTCGTTTAAGTTGTCCTGCTTATCTATTTCGTTTTCGATGGAGACTGTCAAGCAGCGGTCAACGAACGTTTTTAACGATCCACTTTCCAGGCGAAATACGAACGTACAGGCGTTTCGCCGGCAGACGGTGGTACGTCGAAAGTTGGCTGGTCACCTCGCGTGTTAGCTCGGCCCGGCCCGGTGGCTTCGTCGTAAAAATTGCTTGCGCGTAAAGAGATCGTTGCTCGCCGTGCTCTAAGAGCTTCCTGGATCGTTCGCGCTTCTTTTTTTCCTCCCTTCTTCTCCTCTCCGCGTCTCTTCCTCTCTCTCTCTCTCTCTCTCTGTGTGTGTGTGTGTGTGTGTGTGTGTTTCCAAGGCTGAAATTATTTTACCGTCTTCGTCCCTCCATCGTTGTTACGCGCGTTGTTAGTATCGTCCGTTAATATGAGCGGCGTCGGTAATCGAAGCGTGTCCAGTGCCCCGATCGCTGATAAATCGCGCTCTAATGCGACTAATGAACTACCCGCAACGAGACTCAGCCGCGCGCGCGTCCGCGGATGTTTTTCGAAGTGAGCATGCCCGATGATGGTTCGTTCGCGCGAGCGCGCGCGCGCCGGTATTCACACACGGCCAAGTTCAACGCCGGCTGATAATTAATTCGGGGCCCCGTCTCGCTTCGGGGACCGTTCGGAATTCTTTCTTTTCTTTTTTTTTTTTTTTTTTTTTTTTTTTTTTTCTTTCTTTCTTTCTTTCTTTCTTTTTTGCCAACCACGGTGAATTTCGTCGGCGAACCATGCAGATTCGTTACGTGGGCGACGGAAGGAACCGGATGCTCGGGATCGAGGGTGCGAGATAAACGGCACGAGGAACGTTTAGGCCTTTCTTGGAAATTCTTCGCGAATACCGGGGCAAGGTCTTTGAAACGAGGAGCCGTTCGTGGCGAGTCAAATTTTCATTTATATTTTCGCAACACCTAGATAAATCAAGAAACTTGTTTTTCTCTTTTTTTCAACGTTGATATAGAGTATATATATAATAATAGTTACTTCGTGCTGCATCGTTTTCCAGTCAGATCTAAAAATAGAAAGTGAAATGCCAGCGATGGAAATTTACAACGTGTTTGTTCCTTTCAATTCCGATGGTAATCGAGTTTACGTGGTTTCGATTTGGAAACTTTTTCTAGAAACGTTTAGAGTTTGTTGAATTTTCTAACGAGAGTCTGAAAGCACAGTTGTACAGTTGGTGCAACTCGCTGGGCGAAGTCACGTCACACGGAATCGCAAAGTCGAGAGAAAATGCGATATGATCAATGGTAGGTTGAACGTACGCGACAAAAGTGCTTGTCAAAGTGGCAACGAAACGCGTACGCGTTTATTTTCAAGTGATTCAATAGCGAAAGCCATTATTGGCCCTCTTTCACTTTCGTTCAAATTTTTCCACAACGTGCGAGGCAAGGGTTAAGCGAGACGTCCGAACCGAGGCGACGCATTATTTATCGAGCAAAACCCGCAGCAACGGCCACGTGGGACGCTGGACACGCATAATTTATCGCCAACCTCGTTGCATACAGCGAAACGTATGAACTTCGACGAGCAACCACGCGAACGTGTTTTCGCCAATTGGACGTTTTCGAGGTACGTCGGGGCCTGCCCTCGCGATCGTGGAATCCGATTTATAAAAACGCGCGTTAATATTCGCTCGAGAGTTTTGGAATTTATAACAATTTGTTTCGGGAGTGTGGGAGGGGAGTGAGTGAGGGGGGTGGGGGCGACGAGTGGTTCGTTAATTATAAATTCGCGTATTTGCCCGAAACGTTTGCGGCTCGCCGCACCGCGGAGAATTCGACGAACGTGTTTTCCGCGGATGTAGTCAGTAATTCACGTGTTGATGATCGATTCGAACATTTTTCACGTTATTAATAAACGTGATATTTATATCGCGGCGTTAACGAAAACGTTCGACCGGGTCGTGATATTTCCAACGATTGCAAGATATACGATCGCATAAAATTCACTTATTCGTTGTACAACGAACCGGAGATACGTTTGAACCGGTTCGCCGGAATATCCAGCGACCAGTTGGTAGCCGATGGCTCTGTTTCCTCAGGACTCGAACGACTTAATGTCGCTGCCTCTTAGCCTTCATTTTATTCGCCTCGGATTCCGGTTACCCTCCAGTTTTGCAAACCCTGTAATTTCAATCTTCCGCTCGGAAACGCCCATGTTTTTAATATTTTAATATTTCAATTTTCCGCTCTCCTGGCCGGTTAGTTTGCTATATAAACGACATTCAATTCTGATGTATGTACAATGAAAAAATGAAAATAGATTATTTCTTTTTCTCTCTTTTTGATTGAGCGTGTCTAATTCATTATTGCCTTTCGATACTAAGCGACAATAAATAAATTTTATTAAATATACGCAGACAACCAGAATGCTCTAGTCAATAAATTTACGAATTAATTTAACACTTCAATACTTGACATTTCTGTATAAGAAAGAGATGTAACAATATACTTTTATATCACTACAGTAATTACAGATTGAAATGTATCAATGTTCAGAAAATGAACGTAACGTACAGGATCTTAGATCCTCCTTCTTCAAATACAGACTTCTTTCCAGATACGTATCTTTTATATACATTACACACATTCAAAATTGTACGTATTTTTTCAAATGATTCGAGATCGGCGCGGATAAACGCGTAGGTGTACGCGTTTTTAATTGCATGAGAAAAAGACGAGAGATCCAAAGAGAGAGAGAGAGAGAGAGAAAGGAGATGGAGAATATATTAAGGAAGTGATCGTGGACTTCCTGGATTTTCTGGAGGTTGGCTCTCCGAGACTGGTGGCAGCGGTCACGCACCGTGGCCACGGCTCGCATGCACCGCGAGGATTCGCGTTCGCGCGATTCCACCGGCGCGTCCTCCTCGTTCGCGCGCTCCTGTGCGTGCCTTGTCGCGCACCGATGTATTAGCGGCAAAGCGTGCGTGATCGTAAAGCACAGGCGGTCGCGTGCGTGCCGCCACTTGCTGAATTTCGGTTTCGTAATCCCCTGTCCACGCTCGGATACCACTCCGAGTCTTCCTTCCTCTCGGCGACTAATTAGCCGAAAGAAATCTCCGCGGCTTTCTCCCCCCCCTTTCTTCCTCCAGTGAATCGTTTAGCTCTTTTGTTCGAACGGCTGTGAAACGACTGCGAACGCACTTGGAAAAATGGAGTTTCACGGCACTTTCAATTTGCCATTACGGCCGCTTGAATTTATTCGAGATCCAGGCGTGAATATAATTGACGATCTTCTGGGATAAAAATTACGCGTGCAAGTTCGCTGCAACAATCGACGATCTTCTGATATTGAGGATATTTGGTGTATTGTATTTATGTGGCGGGTTAGGCGTCGGAACGGAAGTAATTGGTTGTAGAATCGCTTGCTATACAATGCGTATAAATGTAGGTACATACGCGTGGAGCACGTATACCGAATGCTCATTAGGAAATTATTTGAAGCTTCTGAAATTACCTCATTTGAAATTTTATGCTGCACAAAGAAGTCATACGTTAGGCACCACAATAGCTTTATCAATTATGTATGGTTAAATTAAATCTCTCGATAAGTGTTCGAATCAGTCTCGACGATCGTACAGCTCTCTCACGTTATATTTATTGTTATTTAGTTTCATAAATCCGAGTTAAAGTCTAATCGCGATTTTCCATCCAGTTGATCCTGAACTTTTTCAACGAAGTCTCGTTTAGCTCATTGTTTCTCTACTATTCTTGCCAACATTTAAACACAACATTTCGTTATTGTAAAATTATTCATTAATAAAAGCGTAGTACCTATATTTCGTTGCATTTACATAGTTTCTCGAGAATGTTCAACTTTCTGTTATTACAGAGTGAAATATCCGCAATTTTCTCCTAATGAAATATTCAACTAACTGCTTCCTTTTTTTAAATAACATTTTTTTCTTGCAATCTCGGTACGTTTCTTCTTGGATCGAAACGAGCCCCCTTGGCGATCCACCAGGTACGATTTTCCATTCGCTCGACGATAGGCGTTCAAGATCGTGGGGTTTAGATTGCAATACTAGCAAGAGAGTGCGTGCAGCTCGACGCCGAACGTCTACGTCTTACGATTTCCTCTCGACGCGGCTATCGAAGTGGTCTGACTGCAATTAGCCTTTATCTGATTGCATTAAATTTCGATTACGATCTCTTCGTTTAACGTCTCAATCCTCCGATGATGCGCTCGCGTGAGGTCGCCGTTGCGATTCGGCTGTTGCACTCAGGAACGCAACGATCACCCTTTCTTTTCATCTGTGCCACTTCTCACCTAACATTATATTGCCAATTCTGCAAAACTCCGTTTCGCAATTGGAATGTCAGACACGATGTCATACACTGATTCGTAAGACATAAAAATATCGTTCATTAGGATTCAAAAGAAGTTCACTAGAATCTTTCTCCACCTGCAATTCTTCCAAATTAATGTTAAATCAATATTAAATTAAGATGATCGTGTATTAATAAACATTTTATATATTTCCGCATCTTTAAATTTCTCACAAATAGTTAGGAATCTGCTATTATTATTAGTGAAGAACCTAAGTAAATTATTACGCAAACAGTGCTTCGAGGTGAAGCGTTAGAATGGAAATTGGGTTGCAGAAGGTTCCTTCCAGAAGTCGGGAGATTTTAAACGACAGTTCATCGTTAAAAAGCGAGACGAGAGAATTGTCTGCCGCGCGTTTTAACTGGTCGAAACGATCGCGAAAGGACGTCCTTTCGAGCGCAGGAAGTGGTCCCCTTAAATCAACGGCTCGCAAAGGAAATAGCAAGTGGTAATTGAGCCATAACCCTCGGCCGGCGAACACACAAATATTTCAGCGCCGGGAGCTCGCTCATAATTTAGCCCTCATAATTAAGATGCGCCGCGCAGACTCCGGGACCCGGCTTCGAAACCCCCTGCTCGCGTCGTACGCGCGAGAATCCTTGCTCGAAAAAGGACGAGCACGAGGCCACCGAGCAGCCGTGCCGAAAGATCCTCACGAAAATAGATTCGACCTGGTCTCTCCTGCGACTTCTTTCGATTCACTCTTGGAAACTGATACGACTTTTTCATTGACGAGATCTCTCGACTTTGCCCTCGATTTTTCTCCCTCTAACCTCTTGCGCTGGAACGACGCGCCACGCACGTCGAGAATTTCTTAAACGTCCGAAAATTGGAATATTTTCTCGGTTCTAAGTGTATTTAAGTGTAATCCAGGCAAAACAAATAATAAATTTATTACTTCTTAGTAATTTCTATTTTTCTAAGCTAGTAATTATTGTTCTACACGGTTTGGCCACTCGTTATGGTCCGCGAACCAGTTGCCAGCGCAAGGGATTAATCTTGTCAGTGCCACAAGACTTTTATTATTTTGAACTAATATCCACATGTTAAAATTGAGTCGTATTATACGAGGTTGATTGAGAATATTTACTCAAAGATACCAAGGACACTCTCTACGAATAGTAGTATTTTAGAATTATTCTCGTGGAATTTGGAATTTTCGTGAATGCAACGAAAAATTATCTGGCTCTAGATATTTCAAAATGGTACTCGTACGTATATTTCTTGCTCACTTAAATTTTCCCTAAACAAGTCGTGAGAACATCAAGCATCAAGTTACAAACAAGAGTATCCATCCCTCAAATATCGAATCTCAGACACGTTTGAAAGAATCACACTGACCCTCGACAAAATAACCGACAACCCGAGAGTTTCCCCCGAGGGAGGGAGACGCGAGTGTCTCACGAGACAAACTTGTCCGTAACACTTTCCACGGCTAGACACGGCAGCGGCAACAAGCGGAAGAGGAACCCGCGAGGCGCAACTCCGCGAGGCGGTGGCAAAAAGTGTTGCATTCATCAAGACGTAGGGGAAGGGGTGGGGAGGGCATGGTGGCCGGATCCGCGGTGCAACGATAACGAGGCACGAGGACATAACTCGGTGCGTCCACCGTGTTACGATCTAAGAAAGGGGGCCGAGAAATACTGCGACACCGGCACGGCTACCGATGATGCATGTGCCAGAAGTGGCCGAGAGAGTAGAGGCTGTGCACGCGTATTATGTTACCCGAACACGGCGCGACGCACCAACGCTCCGTCGTGCACCGTACGTGCGTCTCGGCGCACCGGGCCCGTGACTCTATCATATTTATGTCCCTGGTCGGCCGTTTCCTCCGGAGGGAACGTCGAAATTCCGGAGGGACGCGGTTTAGATGCGGGACAAGATAAGGCGAGAGGGGATCTTCGATGGATGTACGGTTATCTCCGTCACGTCACGGTGTCTCTAATCAGAGTTCGGTCGGTAGGAAAGCGAGAACACCGTTCGGAAAGACGAACTTTAAGGACTCGATTTCGATTATCGGCCTTGGGTTGCCTCGTTAAACGCCGTTTTCTTTCTCGGTAGCCCAAGAAAAAGGACGGTCGCGCGATCGATTTTCAAAAGTGGAGAAGATCGTGGAACGATCGATGGAAGAGGATTGATGCTCGCGACGGAGTGGTCTTTGTGCGACCTCTATTCACGCGTCCACGGTTGTACGTGCACGGGTGCTGCTGGAGGGAGCTGTTTGTTGCCGATGACTGGTTTAACGGGAACGGGAAGAGCGACAGATTGAATGACGCTCATTAGAGCGTATTATTCGCCAGTCTGATTGCGGAGGAGGATGGTAAATGTAGGAAGTATTTGCGGGACGAACGGTGCGAAGAGCGTGGTGACGATCGAACGGTTGAGTCACGGTGGGAGTATCAACTCTATCTGGATGATCTGTTGGGATCTAAAATGCGCGTACCGTATAAAATCGTGTATCGTCTAGGATAGAGATGTTGTATCTAATCAGTCAAAAAAAAAAAAAAGAAAAAAAAGAAGAGAGATGAAACGATTCGTCAGTGTTTAGGAAATGAACGAAACCGATCGAGATAACGAAAACGATTCAGAGATATACGCGGGACGATGCGAGCATACGCATGATACAAATAGATCACTTGTTGGCTCGGAGATCGGAAAAAAGAGACCGCCAGGATATCTCGATGTCGTAGATCCTGTATGAGATACCGCGAGCAGACCGCGTATTTGTCCCGGCGACACCTGCACGCAGGACACTTCATGTATCAGCCGCAGGATGCGAACGAACGCAGCGAGAACACGAATGATAGCTCCTCCGAGCGACGATATACCTCCTCGCCATTATCAGATTCGCCAGCAATGGCGCCCCGCTAAGAGTCACTCGGCCGTTCGTGTTACAACTACCGTCGTGACGATTTTTTTCACCTGTCGGTGCCCGGTCGGGTATTAATTTTTAATAATTCTCGAACTGCGACGACGATCATTTTTAACGTCTCCTTGAAATTTGCGCGCCGAGCCTGGCAATATCGTTTGACAATATGCGTGTTTCTTTATCGATACTTTCAATGTTAATTCATCAAAACCAACTTTCGCTTCGTCAAAGTGAAATTTCACCCCTTGTCGAAGATTCTCATGTATTTTCTAAATATAACGTTTATAAATATTCCCCGCCATATACTTTCTAGATATTTTGAACTACGTCTTTCGAAATACTTGCGAATGAAATTTCGTGTGCTGCATTAAAGTACCGCAAGCACTTCTGATACTTTATATTAATTCGATTCGTCCGCAAGCTCCGCATGTAGAAATACACGTAAAGATAATTTTCGAAAGAGTCTGAGATCAAAAGTGAACTGTTGGATCAAACGAAAAAAACAGTCCTCCGAAGCTTGTGAAATAGTTCAATAAATTCCAATGTTAACTCCTCACCGCCACTCAGTCTCGTCCGAATATCCTCGCTGAATTCTCTCTTCAAATATTCCTTCGTTAATCGAACTCAAGCAACGTTTCATCGTTCGAAGTCGGTTGTGAGAAGGTTCTCTCCGTTCGGGATGGCCCGAGGCGACAGTCGAGGCTCGGCGACCCTTAATTCGTACGCATGCCAGAGACGCGTTCGCGCGTATAAACCTGGTTCTGCATACGCCTGGTATTCGCACGGAGTTTTTACGAGTGGCTCGGCCGTTGGTCATCGTTACACCGTAAGAGGATTCGGCGTAGCCCGGCAGGGGGTCCATCTTGCAGGGCTCCGCAAGGTCACGACGAGTCGTGTGTCTACCACAGAATTGCGAGTGTCACCACATAAACCATCCCCGCAAAAGTATCGGGTTACCGCGATCCTCGGCCTCTCCGCTACCCTCTTTCTTCTTCCTGTTCCCCGTGTGCACCGTCTCCAGCGTGCAGATCCTTGGACATGTGTGCAGATGAACACGGTTAGATCCTCTCTCTCTCTCTCTCTGCGCTTGCTCGCCGAGGTGTTCCTCCACTAGTAACGATTCACCTGTTTCACTATATACAAAAATTTATCGGTGGAGTTTGGAGACGGTGTAGGGATTAGTTCGAGGGAAATTATAGAAAGATTTCTATTATTCTGGATTTGAAGTTTCTTCTGATTCTTCTGATTTGTAATTAACCCTTCTGTATAAAAGATATTGGATCATCAAACGAAATGTGTTTATGTAGTTAATGTTGATAATAAAAAGAAGAAGAAATTAATATCATCGATATTAATAATACAACCTGACACTCGATTAGACGAACAGATGAAACTAACGTTTCTTCGTTAAACTGCACATTTTGTTATCGAAAGATGTTCCAAGAACGAACTTGTCCTAGACACTTGTATATTTGCCTATACTTGCCTATACTCGGATCAAAAAAAAATCACTGAAAAATCTAAAATTATTTTCGACCATGCGTAAATGCCAGCCGAAGCAGTGTGAATCAGGAATTGGCGCGAAATAGCCAGCGAAAGGCCGTGTTTCGTGCGTATTAGTACCGTGGAAGATTCAAGGCGATTCGGAAAAGGTCGAATCAGGCTCGTCGTAAATTGTCGAGCGTATCGCTAGCCATGGCGGAGGCGCGGTTGAGTTACAGCCCCGCAACATTGTAATCGTACGTATTTATTGCACCTGTGGAGATGAGCTGCGTATCCTCTGGCTAGATACCCCACATATCACGGCACGCAGCGTGCCTTCCCGTCGAGTTTACATTTTCCCCTTTTCCCTACGTTCTTCGTAGATCAATATTCAGATTAGACTGCTCGAGAGATAGGCGCCGGTTTCGTGAGACGGTCTCGTGATTATTATTATTATTACACCGTGGAGAGAAGGAGAATTTTACAGGTCGATGATCACGTTGGACACGAGTTGTTGTTCGACAAAGAGATGGAGAATCGTGGTTTTCCTTTTTATTGTACTTCTTCTTTCGTAGGAATTGCACTTTTCTTCTTTAATTAATAACGATTTCTAATTTTGAAATTCGATACATAATTCATTGTCAAACATTTGACACGCGAAACGTTTCGCCTCCGGGACATACTTACTCACGGCGAAATATTTTTCATTTTATATGATTTAGTTGTTCATATTATTTAAAATTCATCGTTGACGATATTCGTCTCATTTCAATTATTCTAAAATATTTATAAAACTAGGTAGAACGACGATCATTAGTAACCAACGTGCTGATATTGTAAAAGGAAAAAGTTCGATTTAATAGAAACTATCAATAACGATAAACCAGTGATAATTAGGTAACACTCGTGAGAAAAATAGTACAAAACAAATCGTACAAAAAATATGTCAAGAATCGCCAACGTTCGTCATCGAAGACAAGTTATGACCAAAGATCGTTTCGATCACTGGAGATGAAATAAGTTCTCCCTAGTTCGAACTGACTCGAACGAACGCAACCGTGATCCAACATTTATTCACTCGATGATGGATGTCAAGACGTGGATCGAGGTTGCTCTACTGGACTAATCGCCCGTTCGTAAAATCAGGCGCAGCCCTTCGCGCCAAACCGCCAAGCTGATAATTCCTAAAGCGAAAAGAAACCGGGGACATAAATTTTCCCCATCTGGCGAATGTTCGTAAATGGATATCACTGGCCATTTTCAGGCCGGATCAATTCGTAATTCGCTCTTGTTCCACTTGTACCCACAGTTGCTGACAGTTCTCGCGTTCGATTCTCGTTCGTTAACCGAGTAAAACGAAACGCGAAACGGTGGTCGCGAAAGACTATGAAAGACGACAATTCGGATAGAAATTCTCCGTCGACGGAGGCTGTTCCCCTCTTCCCTCGTTATCTGTCTATTCGCGCACACGCAAATGCGGTAGTCTTATCAAATAGATGTTCTGCCGAACATAGTACGACGTTATTGATATTATCTGAACACCGTTTGCGTTCTTTTCAATTATTTTCGATGAAAATAATATATATTCTTCCAAAAATCTCTAATTCAATTCATTCTCGCGAAATTTCGTAAAAATCTCGATCATTGTCAACTAATTTCCTGATACACTCGCTTTACCAATATCTTCGGACCTAGCTTCTTCTCATCTTAGATCCTTCTATACGTGTTTCGATCGTTTGATTCGAGACTCACTTTGTCGAAGCATTCCAACAGTCCAAAGATCTCTAGGAAAGATCGCCATCCCAGATGGGCCAAGACTTTTACACGGTTCTGTACGCCGTGTATTGCGCAACGAACGACGCAACTCCGCACCGTTTTCTCAACGATTGTTCCGCGAGTGGCACCGTAGGTGCTTGATTAACGTTGGCAACGCGTTTTATCGATACATCAGCCGCGAAGTTTTCACGGTGCGCGATTCGAGAGACGTTTCCCTTTTTGGTTTCTTTGTTGCTCGCTGGCAGCCTCCGAGCCGTGGGGAGGCGGCGATCGGAAGCGGCGATATCGCCGGCGAGTCGTTCGCTTTGCGGCGTTATTGGCGTTGATATCGCCGGTATGACATGTTTATGCCTAATCCAGCCGGGGGATCTTCCAGCCATGGCTACGCGCTCGCCCTTGAGGGATACCTCCCGACCGTGTTGGAAATTTTGCCTCCGCGAAGAGAGCTTGTTCCGCTAGGCAACCGATAGGCTCGAACGTTTTATCTGGAAATTCAACTGGCGTTTCCTGCAGGCAGAAGGCCGTCCAAGCTCTTCTTATCTGTCCAAGAGTTGCACGAACGTATTTCCTCGTTCTCACAGTACCACTCTGCTCTGGATTTCCATACGTGACGTACGTTGCTCTGCAACATTGTTCTCCGTTTGCTTTTCGAGTCTCCAGGGAATCTCCAGTTGCCAAGAGTCCCACTGATGCGATCTGAACGCTTCTCGCTTTCCACGATTGGGATTGGAATGTGCATGGTGTCGAGATGGTGCGATTTTCTTTTTAATTGCTGCGTGTCGTTGGGTGATGAATTGGAAGTTCTTCTGAAAGAATGGTGGTTACGTTGTACGATGTCGCAACGAAGAT
The DNA here is from genome assembly GCA_001276565.1 of Melipona quadrifasciata. NCBI lineage: Eukaryota > Metazoa > Arthropoda > Insecta > Hymenoptera > Apidae > Melipona > Melipona quadrifasciata. The sequence goes on from KQ435748.1 coordinate 636,984, forward strand.
CGGGGATTGACGATTTGTTGGGTAAATCGTTTCTATTCGAAAGAAGGCACCTGCTTCTACTGGTTGCGATAGTTGAGCAAAGTTCCAGAGCAGTGTACCAAACGGAAATTCGTTGGTATTAAATGAAGAAATTATTTGGTGTTTATTACCAATTATTACTTTCGTTTGAAGTGTCTTTCTATTCTTTTTCTTTCTTTTTTTTTTCATTATTAAGATTATTTTAGAAACGGTGATAATTGACTCTGTTTATAAACTGATTGCAAGGGTGAATATCATTAGTTGGTATATTAAATTTTCATTGGCGATTGATGTTTTCACATCATGAATCTAAGTAGTATCAACTCAAGAGGCAGACGTAACTGCTTTACACGCGTACCTGTCATCTTTAAACGCGTGACATAATTCCGAATCGCGATACAACCTTTATACCATATTTTAAATGTAGCGTCACGTGCATTCTGTGAATTAATTATCTCGTGTCAAATGCACGAATGATGTGTTTATTGAAAGGAATTGTATATAATTTGAGTTATCCAAACCTAACTTGACAATATCAATTCTCCGATGGCCACTAACAGAAACTATGCATATAATATTCAACGTAACATCAGTTCTGCAAAACTAACCAACATCAACCCAATGTTATTATAATTTCCTCGTAATCTTTCCAAAACCGCTCGCAATAACATTCCCATTGTTATCCACTAGGTTTGGAAAACTCAGACTTTTCATTCCGCTGTCATTGTCGTTTCATTTAGAAAACTCAAATTTTGTATAATTACGTGCAATTTCTTTCAGCAAACACATTTATGCATCGTTTCCAAACAATATCCTTCTCAACGAATCTATTAGGTTGTCCCATAAGTTTCTTCCGCGCCACGCTATGAGTGACTCTAAGTGGCTGTGTTTATATGAACATGCAGGCTTTTCTCTTAGCCGTTTATGGCATCGGTCGTCCTAGAGCTCTTTCAAAGTACGTTTCGTTGGTGACAAAGTCTCCTTTAAAATTTTTTCTGCACCGTTCAATATGGAGAGCCAAAAGATGCATTTGCGGCATGTTGTGCTTCATTGCTTTAAAAAAGGCAATAATGCAAAGGACACTGCAGACGAGATTTTCACCGTTTACGGGAGTGGTACTACCACTATCAGGACCGTCGGCAATTGGTTTAAGAAATTTAGAGCTGGAAATTTCGAGTTGAAAGATGAAGACCGCAGCGGCCGCCCAACAACGACTGATACGGACATTATCAAGACTGTGCTCACTGAAAATCCACGATATAGTGTGCGTGAGATAGTGGATGCCACTAATATTCCCAAGAAAACGGTACATAAGCATTTAATCAAGATAGAATATGCGAATCGATATGAAGTTTGGGTTCCACACCTATTGACGGAGACCGGCCTTATGAACCGCGTCTCTACGTGCGATTTGCTTCTCCAGCGACATGAAAGGGATCCTTTCTTAAAGAGGCTTGTCACTGGAGACGAGACTTGGATTTTATACCAAAATGTGCATCGAAAACGCACTTGGTCCAAGAAAAATAGACCTTCAACTGTTGCGAAGCCTGGACTTGATCCGAAGAAGGTTCTTCTGTGCATTTGGTGGGACTGGAAAGGTGTAGCTCCTTCCCCAAGATGATACGATCAATGCTGACAAATATTGCAATCAACTGGATCAATTGAAAGCAGCCAGTAGCAGAAAAACGGCCAGAATTGGCGAACCGACGAGGCGTCGTTTTCCATCACGACAACGCAAGACCGCATGTTGCGTTAGCCGTAAGGCAAAAATTATTACAGTTTGATTGGGACGTTCTACCTCATCCTCCATACTCCCCAGACCTTGCTCCATCCGATTACTACCTCTCCTTAAAAAATTCTCTCCGTGGTAAACCTTTCAAATCCATAAGCGAAATAAAAACGCACCTAGATGAATATTTTACAAGTAAACTTAAACAATTTTGGAAAGAGGGTATAATGAGGCTTCCTGAGAGATGGAAGAAGGTTATAGAACAGAACGGTTCATATATAACGTAATAAATCCATCTTAAACAAAAAATATCGTGTATTCATTTCGCATCAAAAAAAGGGAAGAAACTTATGGGACACCGTAATATAAGAAAGAAGTCCCGTTCTCGCGCGTGTCGCTTTTATTGCGGAATACGACGAGCGGAAGCGGCGGAGTGATTCGTTGAATAATCTTTTCGTAACAGCAGCGGCCTCGACTCGCTGCATTTTCTCGTTGATTTTCTCGCAGTCTCATTTTCTGACCAACAGTTGCGTATTTTATTTTATGAATAATGTAGCCGCGGTCTACCGGATGGATCTCTCTTTCTCTTCCTATCCCTTCGCGTGGGTCGCGTTTGAGCATTAATCTGGATCACGGCATTCTCGCGTTTGTCGTTCGTCTTCCTTGGCGGCTCGGAGAGTGCTGGACAGTCCAAATCCGACGAGATTTTTACCGAGTTCCTGCGAGAGCTTCTAGTAGTAGAGTAGAGCGCATATACTAATAGAGAGATTGATTCTGGAATTGGAGGGGTGGATCTGTTTTTACACGCAAGGAGCCGTTGGTCGTTCCTTGATGAAATCCTGAATTCTATTTAAGAAAGTTGATTTCCAATGTTTAATCGATAGTAGACAGTGGAGGGACATGTTACGAACATATTAAGAACATCTAATAGTTAGTTTTAAAGGACAAATTAGGCAAATTTTTCAAACTTGTTAAGACATACATATCTATCGTGGACATAAGACGAATGTCTTTAAGATATTATTATCTTTATACATTAATACATATCGTTATTATTCTTATTATAAAAGAATTAGTTTGAAACATACAGAGATGGATGAAACGTGCTCGTACGTGTAAATTACAAACTGTTTTTTCTAATTTTTAATTTCATTAAAAAGAACTCGCACGGTGAATCCTCATTTTGAACGTACAGCCTCCAAGCTTTGACAACCTTAAATCAGTTTTCTTTTTCTTTTCAAACATCGTCCGACGACAAGAGTATCCTCGCTTTTCCAATTGCGCGACTTGCTTTCACACGATGTAGAAAACATTTTCGAAAAAAAAAAAAAAACTCAAGATTCCTAAGTAGCAAAGTTTCACACTTTAAAATGAAATCAACTGGATCGTCGTCTACGGTTTTCTCCTTACTAAGTTTAAACAGATCGATAAGTATCGATAATTTTTCATCGAGCGTGCGAGTACTTTTCGCATCGGGGCTAAATGCATCGATAGATACTGTATTCAAAGAAACACCGACACAGCCGGCGTTTCGTGCCTGAAACGCGTCTCGAAAAGTTCGCCTCTGCTCCGTACATTCCCCTCTCAGCAAGCTAGTCACGTTCCCAACGAGGACGGTAGCCACGATCGTCGAATCTTGCCGATTAGATTCGCGGCCGTAGGAAGGACAGAAGCGGATCGTTTATCGGTGGACGCATTAATTACGCCGGGGATTCCAGTCGAGAGGAGGACATGCCTTTATCGTGGAAATAATAATTTACAGCATCGCGCGAGGCTCGTCCTCTTAATCCCCGCGCGCGGCTTGTCAGCGGCCTCCACGTTAATATACGAGGCTGCTGAACGAATAGAAGCGGGCTGGACATTCTTTTCCTTTTTCTTTTTCTTTTTCCTTTCTTTTTTTCTTTTCGAGTGTCTGCTTTGCAGCCTGACAAATGTCACGGGAACACGACACAATATCGAGAAACATCTTTCTCCGATTCCTGAAAAATTTCGAGATCCAGACGCTACTTTCGAGAAGTTAATACCACGCTGTTGATACGACACGCCACGCCGATATCTGCTTTAAAACGTCGTTTGCTCGTTTCTTGGATGTCTTTTTAGATTTGTCGTTTTTCGTCGAGAAGTTGTGCACGTTTCGTGAACTCGAAGATCGCTATCGTGTAATTCAACTGCGCGCAGAGTGGAAGAGTTTCTTCTTTTCCTCGACAGCGTTGTTAATCAGCTGTGGAGTTTAAAGTGTTTCACGCGGAGGAATGTCCGACGTCTTACGAAGGAGCATAAGCGCGATGCGACTTTGACGAAACAATTTGTAGAAAACGTTCGGTCTTGCTTTCCATCCTCCGACGACGGGAACATTGTTCGCGGCAAAAGCGTTCAATTAATTGATCGCTTTAATTACTTTCGCGACCGCTGCTCCGCGCGAACATTTGCACAGCATCTTGACAATGCGGTTGCAGGAATTTATCAGCAACTCTGGTTGACCAGAGTTTGTGGATACATCGCGGAGAAATCGCTGGAATGTTCAGTCGAGCGGAGAACTTTGAATTCCTGAAAATTTCGGATTGCAGGTTGCGACTCGAGGAATCTCGGCGATGTTTGGATTCTACGTTTCTTCGTTGAAACTCCGCGTCTCGCGTACTGGTTTCGAGCATTTTTATCGGCGTGTCACGAATGTAAACGAATCCACCTGGTGCAAAATCGCTCGGGCGATTTTCACGAAACAGCCAAGTGCAGGGATAATATCGCGAATGTTTGAAACCCTGACTTGGTCGCGGTGAAAATTTCATCGACGGGCTGATCGCAATCTCTTCTCCAACCGTACGAAAGGGAAACGAAAACACGCGCGCGTGCAAAGAAGTCATCGGAATCGTTCCCAGAAGCGTGCGAGAGGTACGGCGGGATGAAATCTCGAGACGGCACGTGAGAAATCGCGGCCTCTGCGGGGCTCGTGTCCTCGCGGGCGCGCCGAAAGAAAGAAAGAAGCTTGCGAACCAAAGAAGCTGAGCTGCAAGGAAAGAAAGAAAGAAAGAAAGAAAAAAAGAAAACGGGAGAGAAAGGGAAACGTGGGGAGAGACGGGGGATGCAACGAGTGTGCGAACGCGCGGCAAGTGGTCCGAGCAGCGCGGCGCGAGTAGCTCGCGCATTATAAAAGATTTCCGACTCTTTGTGGCTGGCTGGGTACGGATCCGTTTAGGAGCGAAAGAAGGGCGAAAACTACCGCTTGGAATACCGCGGCAACTCGCATTGTATAATAATGTATCGCATATGGCGCATCTTGTAAAACTCTGCGGGCGTCCCCCTCCCCGTACCGCGCCTTGTGCAACGCTGGACCAGCGTTGGAAGGACGGATAGAAGCTCGTGAATGAGGTTATTCCCGGCCGTGGTGCTGCTGGTTCATTCATCCATCGGTGGGCCAGCCCTCGTGGGGAGGCTGAAGACAGCCTCGACCAACAGGAAGGAATTGTCGAAAGCGGGTCTG
>KQ435748.1:642221-671339 GCA_001276565.1 Melipona quadrifasciata
TTCTCTGACGCTTTCCGGCGAGGTGTTTCGGCCTGCGGAGGATCCACGGGGCGAGGTAGGTTGATGGGTTAATGAAGCGGAAAGTTTGGACTCTTTGGGTGGTTCATTCAAGAAGCAAGACACAGGCATTTAAATCACTCGAGATTCTGTCTCGCGTAAACTCGAACGTCGCGAGACACTGTTACAGTCTTTTCTAATAACGAAAGAATAAACCTTAATTTATTGTACCTGATCGGTTGAAAAGTACGAAAGTTACAGGTCATTTACTGCAAGTGTAAATTTAGCAAGAGTTTACTACACAACAGAATCACTGTCAGAGATGACTTTACCAAAATACTACAACTCATACGTTCAACGAATTATTAACCATTCAAGTGCCTCGTTAATTTATACAATTAATATAAATATACATAAACGGCTATGCATGTACAACCATCGAGATTGATTTCTCAGATTGGTTCGGTCACGTTTCGCCGCGGCGTTGATTTCGAAATATTTTTCACGACGCGCGCGTGACACGTTCAAAATATTTTCGTGGGCCACTCCACATCAAATCAATCCACCCTTGAAAACCACCGCGCTCCGCGAGCCAAAAATTAATCCTCTTCCTCGATTACACATTCAACCGAACCGAGCTCCTCCAATCGAGTTAGAAAAATATTTCCGATGCTGGAACTAGTCAGACGAGTAGACTCGTTTCAAAAAAAGTTTCCATTCAAGCGTCCACGGGAGTTAGCGTCAAGCCGTGTCAACACCTCTTCACAGAGACACGAGCTGAACGAGCCAACGAGCCAAAGTAGCTAGTCATTCGGCACCCTGTCTCCAACGATGGCTGCCAAAGGTTTTCGACGAAACAGTAACGTTGGCACGGCTAGAAAACAGAGTCTTGGAGGGGAGAAGGGAAGAAGTATTCAACTTGGTTCCTGGTAAAACCTAAACCTAATCTAATGGATTAGCTACGGCGAGTCGACGGGTCGTCGAGGGTCTCTTGACTCGAGACACATTGTTATCGGTTGCTCTGATCCTATTGACAGTCCCCAATCCCGCAATACATAGACGGAGAAAATACAATGGCTGCGGTATAGTCCGGTTTGCACACAGCGGGACAACACCGCGTATTTTCGCCTAATCGGATCCGTTCGAGCGTATTGGGCAATCGGTTCCTGTTCTCTTTCGAATTTATACAACGGAGGCTTCGTGTTCTTCCGTGTTCCTCCAAGGATCGCTGAAGGTATTTGCCCGGGGAGGGGAAAGAATCTTTTGTTATCCATCGTTGCTTCGCGTTGTTTTGCCCTGGTAGCAAAAGATGCATTGAGAAACGGGAGATATGTAACAATTTTAGTAAAATTATAGAATCTAGATTGAGAAAAGTGAACTATCTTTCAACTCGCGATGCGAATTTAAAAAGAATTTAACTGATGGGAACTTGTTAAAAAAGTCATAAATGAAACATTGATCCTTGGCAGAGTCACAATTTTTAGCGGCTAGTTTGAATATAAATTTCTTCTAATAATAATTATTATTATTATCAATAATACGTAACGTATATATTGATTAAAAGGAAAATTCGTCGTTGTTGGAAAGTTTGATAGAATAAAGACGCAGTTTACAGAGATTTAACAAGCCGGATAGACACGTTGTGTTAATGGAGGCACTAGACAAAAGAGTTGTATTTTAATCTTTCTTCGTTTTTTATTTTCGTTTCACTGCGATACCGAACATGCGGTAGAATACGCATCGAACGTATTTCCCCTTTACGAGACTCCGGAATATCAAGCAGTCGAGTCGTTGTTTCATCGAGAAACAGCGAAACTCGTTACGCGGGGTCCGGCTTGCTTTTCCGTTGCGCGATATCTGATCGTTATTCCCCATTTTCTCGTTTTCCAATTGCTGAGATCGTTGTTCCGCGGTGCGTGCACGATTTCGCGTGGCCACATCCTCCTTTTGTTTTCCCGCGATTCCTCGTTCGCTCCGTCAATATCGCCGTCGATCTTTGAAAAATCATTATCTCGCCGGGCGCGTTGACATGATTTAAGGGGGAGGGGGGCCGAAAGGAAAAGGGGGGAACGACCTCATCGCTCAAGCTCGTGTCTCGAATTGCAAGGAAATTTAACAACCTTCAACGTTGCTCAAACTTATTCGAAACGTGCTGGATCTCAAAGTTCTTCGATGGAGGAGGATTTTTTTCTTCACGTGCAAATGAAAGGCTCGATCGATATATTTTCATTGCCTTTTGCCATCTTTCAAGCAATTTTCAAAACAAATTCTTACCTTCTTCGACAAAAAAAAAAAAAGAAAAAATGTTGCAAGAACGGTTTGACACTCTCATCAGTAGTGAAGTAACGAATCAATTCCGGCACTGCCGTAGTTTGAAGGCTTCTTCGCTTCTACTCGTCAGATAATTTTTTCACGAGCTTGCACAACCAGAACAACAACATACCTCCTCTGATTCTGACAATCGCGCACTTTCTTCTACTAAAACAATCAGGTATCGAATCGCACAATGAATCCACGATTCAAAATGAAATATACGTGCATATATATCCATCTATTAGAAAAAAAATATCGCAATTACTTTTCTACCAACCCAATAGCATAATTCGAGACTTAATAGCTTAGATGGCAAAGAAAGTTGATTCTCAGATGTTGCAGATTGAATCTCTTCAGGTTGTTCGTTCAATCGCACGTACATCTAAAACAGCCGTGAATATGTCCGCATATACATGTACATATATATATATATGTATGTATGTATGTATGTATGTATGCATATTTATACAGACAGACGGTGCAGAGAGCGAGTTAACCCGGAGACTGGATCCGACGCGGCATCAGGGTTATAAGATCGGGCACATCTCTATCTAAGCTCTTTGGTACGGCTGCGAGGGGACGTAATATATTTGGGAGGAGGTGGAGAGTGAGATAGGTGGTTAGGTAGGTAGCCGCGGTGGATGTCGGGTAGATAGTCGACCGGCTTCGGTAATGGAGACTGCAGGGTGCCGCTAATGCAGTAGCGATGTCACGGTGCCCGTTGCATCGGTATATTCCTTCCCTTTCCGCCCTTTTGCTCCGCCGCGTGGACGGTTCATCGTACCGCCTGTTCCATCCCTACCTTCTCGCGATATCACCGAGTTTCTACGTGTCCTCTCTGTGCCGTCTCTGTTCCACTTCGATCCGCCGAGTGTGCGTCCGTGGCCACGGATACTTCTCTGGCGGTGGCTGTTTATCACCTCGCCGCTTCTTTTCTTTCCCTCCTTTCCTTCCTTTCCTTCTCTCCTTCTTTTTTCCACTCCTTTCTCGATTTAACGGAACCCCATCCGAGGGACACGCTGGATATCTCGGACGATGGGAAACATTCTCCGCGTCGCGGACGTGTGCGTTTGTATCGTTTAAAGCGAGCGGAAAAATGGGCTGCATCTCGCAGTTACGATAATCTCTCGGTTATTTTTGTTATGGCCGCCGCGATTCGATCGTCGTTCGTTGCGCGTATCCCCGGCTGCCTCTTCTAACGTCGGATCACACTCGCGGTTGCCGGTCGCGACTTTCATTCGAAGGAAAAGGCAAATTGCAGTTGTATACGTTTCAGTTGTAACACTTTATGTCCGACGCGATGTAACAAATCGCAACGGAGGATTGAGGAGAAAATCACGAGACGACGTTCCCTCTGTTTCTCTATGGATTTTCAAATGTTTGATTCGAGAAATTTAATGCCATTATTATTATTATTATTATGTATCATATTGATATAATTTTATATTATTAATAACTGATATATATAGAAATGAATCTCAATTCCACGTCTTTCTTTTCAGAATGTTCGGTAGCATGAAACGATGTGCCCGATGCCACGCAGCGATCCTGGCCTCGGAGCTGGTGATGCGAGCCAGGGACCTGGTGTTCCACGTCCGTTGTTTCTCGTGTGCCGCGTGCGCGGTTCCCCTGACCAAGGGCGATCACTTTGGCATGAGGGATGGCGCGGTGCTCTGCCGGTTGCATTACGAAATGGGCGCGGAGTTGCACCCGTCGCAGAGTCCCCCGGTCCCGGTATATCCGCCCGGTCCTCACTACCCTGGCCAGCCATTCCCCTCCCCGGAATTCCTTCATCATCACCATCATCACCATCATCATCATCACACGTCGCATCCGCCTCACCCGCATCACTCGATGCACCCGCAGCATCCCCATAGCCACGTGAGCCCAGTGCCGCTTCAGCCATCCACGCCATCGGTACCTGACGCCGGATCACCACCCAAGGTACCGTACTTCAATGGCGCCGCCGTCGTGCCACCGCCTAGACAAAAGGGCAGGCCCAGGAAGAGGAAACCCAAGGATCTCGAAGCTATGACCGCCAACATAGGTGAGTCTCGTTTGCCTGCTTTCGATCTGAGAAACTAAGTTATTCGAATTTATATTCGTCGGCGATGAATTTGACATCGGTGACACTTTGTTTCGACCGTTTCTTGCGTTTCACTGCAACTCGTTTCCCGTTGGAAATCAACAGGCAATTGTTACTTGCGGGATACTGATGCTCCAAGTTTGCCATACGTATATTGCAATTTCTCGAATCTTTATTACTCTCACCGTTCGTAATCTCGATTTCCCCCCTCTTCCGAATTGTCGGCACGCACGCGCCGCAAAGGGAAAATATCGTGGCTGAATGTTTTAGAAAACTTGGCGGAAACTTCGAAGCGCATTTCGGGGCACGTCGTTTTGATTTGTATCACGCGGACTGTCGGGCGATTTTTGCGAGCATTCGAGCAGCTGGCCGAGTGATTCATCGCTTTCTCGGTTGCAACGCGTGCCAGATTTACAAGAAGCTTCGCGCATTGTCCTTCGCGCGTTGGAGGAATTCAGAAGTTTATTCGAGAGAAATTCGTCACGCGCGAATTAACATTCTGGCAGTAGACGGCCGTCAGTGCGTGTTGGGCACGTTTTAGCGATTCGATCGCGGATGAAGGTGAAACCGTACCCGGTAGAACAGATGCAAATTGGAATAGAAACATGTTGTACCGAGCGTTGTGCCGGAATGTATCGCGCAATAATCATGGTTCGCAATTAGAAAGCACTCTAACGCGCAACTCCGCCAAATTGCTGCGTGTGTACGATTTTTTTTGGACCGTGAAGTGGTCGGGTGTTTGCTTAACAGAGGATTGCGCGTCGGCGTTATGGAAAAAAAAAAAAAACGAGGCGCAGTTGTTGAACTCTTGAATCATTGGAAATTAATAGCACGAAAACAGCGTGTCTATCGCAAATCAATTAAGCCACGTTGCAACGTTGTAATTTCATCGATGAGTCATTACCTTCATTCCCGTCAAGTTAATGTTTGTTAATTTTAACGTTGATACGGAAGTTAGAAAATCCCTTCCACCGACGAAACACGTTTTTCCGTACAAATTAGACTCGATGAATTACATATCTCGAAAATCAACGAACAAATTCAGTTCGTTCGCTTCGAACAAGCAATGGCTACCCGAAAGATCTCTCGTCGACGTTCTTAACCCGTTCACTCGTGTCGCGCGCAGTACGAAAATTTCAATCGCTCGATTTTCTTTGGACGCGATATCTTGCGTGTCCTCTCGTACATTCGTAAGAAACGAGGATCAACAATCTAATCTAGTTGATCGAACGAAACGTGTCGTTTTCACAGGCGAGTAATCTAATTTTCCTCAAAAAGAAAAAAAGAAAAAAAAAAAACGAACCATCCATGTTTGACTTGGTCGAGTCGCTGCAATCCAACATTTGCTCCAAGCAAGTTTCACGTTACGAAGGCACGTGGGTACCGCGGGTAGCGCGGAGCTAGATCGGGTCCGTGGATTTTCAATTGTCGGTGTCGGCTCGGGACGATCGCGATCGCGTGCACGAAAATTCTTACACGAGCAGCGGTGGAACGGTGACCGGTCCCCGGTCGAGATTGCTCGGAGGTGTCTCGGCCACGCGGTCGGAGATCGCTGCGGCTACGCGCACGTAACACGACGACGAATCCACGAGAGGGAAGGTGGCGCGACTCGCCGTCGGTGATTTACGGGCGCGCGTGGGCGCGTGGTGTTTGCCACCGAACCCTGATAAAATTTGTCGCCGCGACATAAATTCACGAATCCAATCCCAACAAAGCGTGTACGTGTCGCGCGTGGGCAGCTCGCCGCGGCAGCTTCCTTCTCCGCCTTCGAGGACTTAATTTCGATTGTTGACCGACCGTGGGAACAGAGGAGGGAACCCCGAGGGACGAGTCGCCTCCACCGGACGAACCACCGGCCGTGCGCCGGTTCTCTACCCGGAGGGACCAGTTCCTCTTCTTTTCTTTTCTTTATCGCTCATTTTCTTCCTTCCTCTTCCCCCTCGGTCCGTTTTCAGCGAAAAAGACTCTCCAAAGTACTCGCTTGGTTCGTGTCCCGCGAACGATGACGTCCCGACACGAACGATAGGACCCACGGATGACTGAGAATTATCTGTTCTGTTCGCTGGCTGGTTAGCCCGGTGCGAGAATTTATCGTTCGAAATAAAATAATTTGACGAGGGAGGGGACCCTCGTCGAATTGGGTCCTCGTCGCTGAGGCTCGGTCGTCGGGCTTCTTTCAGCTTTTCCTTTTATCTCGAGGCGCGTTTGCCTCAGAAACTCGTTCGACGATGTTTCAAATGGAGGGGAAATTTTTCAATTTCCTCGTTGCAGGGTTAATGAGATTTATAGCTCTCTTTATACCTCGATCTAGTAAGTAGGCAGTAAGAGACCAAATTGCATTCTCGTTCGAAAAGGTCGTTGTGTTGATACGTTAGGCGATTTCCAGATTGTTGGAAGGCAGGTAGCTATTTAGTTTTCTCCCTTGGCAAGTATTTAGGAAAATGTTACGATAAAAAGAGAACCTGGTGACGAATCTTCTAACAAGAGAACTGTGTTTGACTCGACACTTACTCCAGACTACCTTCGAATCGAAAAGATCGCGAGTGTTTCATACGGAAATAAAACTCTGTTGTCCAACGATTCGACGAGTAGCTGATCTCTTGGAGCGTCGATACTCTCTCACGGTAACTCCGGCAGGATCCTTCGCACGGGGTAATTAGAAATTCTCGCAAGATCTCCGTGAGAGCCGAGAGCGTTCGCCAAGTGATGGTGGAAGATCGGCGGAAGATGGCCGAATCCAGTTGAGATGGAGGAACGGGTAGCAAACGAACGGCGGCAAGAACGGTCGGAGTGAAACGGATTTCGCAGATTTCCACGCGATAGAGGATCGATCTGGATCTTATCGATCGGGCCATCTGGCCGGGCGACTGTCGGAGCGTCGCTTTATCTACCGGTGGACGGCCAAGTTGCCCGGTGACAGGATAGATATATACCGGAATGAGGTATCGTGCCTGCAAACTATTTGCTGCATAGAGTTGTAATTGGCCGTGTATCCACTGGTCTTTCGCATACGCTATCACCCTTCTTGTTTGCACTCGAGGAGCTAATGAGCTGTGATACACATCAAACAGCGCTAGGAGTCGCGACCAGCCGCGCTGCCGCTTCCGACGGTGGTTCTTCGTATTGCCTTCGAGAGCCTCCGCGTCAATTGTTGCCGCGATAACTTTATCCACCGATCGAGAGCCGCGATCACTCTCTATCGAGGAGACGTTACGACCTTCAACTTTCGATTTTTCGCGAGATTTCCTCTCTCGTGTCGTCAGTTTCCTGAGTGATTGGTTAGCAAGTTGGTTGAAATACTTTTGTGAATTTCAACTCTTCGATTCTGACGACTGCAACACACCGAGCGTGCAATAGTCTGCGAAATATTCGACAAATTTTTAAACAATCCAGTTGAGAGAAACTTTTCATTACCAAACAGATAATAAAAATCTTCAGAATGAAACGCTGTTACTAGAGTATCAATTAATTGAAGAATGTTGTTGCTAAAAGTATCCTACTTCTAAATAATCGCACGAAGAAAGAAAGAAATCCAAATTCGTCGCTCGCGTTTGAAAGAAGGGAACAATTACCCGATGAACGATGGTAACGAAATTCGCGGCGTTATTGACGTCTCGCCGGTGTATTGGCGAGACGAAGCGACGGTGGAAGGCGAGATAATAAATCGAGCGGCGGGTCCAACCCTTGGGCGCGCGCGAAGAGAGGCTCGGTTCACCGCCGCCGGAAAAAGATCCCCCCGACTGATACAGCCGATACGGGCGGCTTCAAAAATACCCCGCGACACCGGTGTTTAATTAAGACGCATAATCCGGATGTTGGGGATTTATGTTGCAGATTTGAACGCGGACTACATAGATATGCCCTTCGGCAGAGGAGGGCCGGCGACTCCCGGCATACCTGGATCCAACAGCAGAACAAAACGAATGCGAACGAGTTTCAAGCATCACCAGTTAAGGACTATGAAGAGTTACTTCGCGATCAATCACAATCCGGACGCGAAGGATCTCAAGCAACTTTCCCAGAAAACTGGCTTGCCAAAAAGGGTGTTGCAGGTAAAGCTTTCGATCTGGCGATGTCTTCTCTCGCGTTACGTTTCTGATATATGTACTCGAGTTTAATCGAGCGAAATCGAGTCTCGCGATGTTCTTATTCTAATTCTCCCAAGATTTATTTGCGAACAACGCTTGTAGACTGTACGACAAATTTCCTTCGAGTTTATTCGGTATATTTGCAAACTTGAATTACAGATGTCTGATTAATCCTAGTTTATGTCATTGAAATTCAAGAACCTTTAATTCTTTATTTCAAAAGCGCTACGACAAAACTACTATCGATAGAATAAAATTGAAATTAACGAAATATTAAATACACATAACGTTATACGATATCATATTATACAGTAGTACAATATCGTAATAATTCATATTGCGTCAAATACATATAATATAACACGATATGTATTTGATATACATATTAGAGTAACGTATAATGAACGTTAAAGGAATATACGCGTAATACCATTCCCGTAGACTTTTGCAAATAATCGCGCACACGGAACGCATCGTCTTCGATTAAAATTCGAACGATGCTCCGCGTCGTTCGTGCGATTCGCATTATACGTTTCGCCGCTAGACCGTAGCATTCGAAGGCGTGGAATCGTCTTGATGCGCAATTAAAAGGAAATTTACAGGGTCGGTTCGCGAGGAGAAGTATTCGCGTCGGGTGTGCACCGGCCTCCTCCAATTAGTGCACGCCGTCAATGACGCATGACGCCCTTCATAGGCCAGCTAAAACTGTCCCCAAGACCTTTTCGGCTACGTCGTTTTGGACAGATTGTATCGTTGCGTTCCTCCTTCGTGTGTTGTTCGATCCCAGCCCGCGGTGTCTTTGGAATTTATGCGGCCGTGTTACGTTTATTTCGGCGGCACTCGAAAACGTGGAACACGCGGCGGTAGGTTAAAGATAGAAGAGATTGTTAGTACGCGAAAAAAAGGAGAAGGAACCCCGGGAGGGAAAATCGTCGTGTCCTACCGTTTCCCTCAGATCCTACGTTTCGATCTGGCCGGGACGAGAGACGGTGATTCGTTTTTTCGGGTACCGCCTGAAAGATAAATAGGCCGATTGTGTTTTCAACGTCGACCACCCTTCTTCCACTTCGGCGAAGCAGCTTCCTTCGTCTCTTCGTCCCCGTTTTCGCCTCCGCGAGTCCATTAATCAAGAGAAGGAGAACTTTTCATATTTCACTTGGCGATTTCTCGAGTTCAGTTCAGTGGTAGTTCACTTTCTTCTATTCAAATCAAACAACGCTTTCTTTCGTTATATAATATTTGTCGATGGTGATTCGATTGGAATCACAGATGACCCGCAATCACGAATGACTGGACTGGTCAAAATATTTATCATATTAATACATAGCGGACGAAACAAATATTTTCATAAATACTATAAAATTCCACAGTCTCTTAATAGCAACGCTAGCTATACTTGTATTGCGACAATAATCGCACAATAATTTTACTAGGTCGTCTCTTGAAAAAAAAAACCAGAAAGTAGAAATCCGACCAAGGGCTTTCACTTTCCCCGTCGTTTCCGTTATCACTTGGAACGAAAGGACGCAGTCCCAAAAAATCGAATTTGCTAAGAGCGAAAACAGAAGAGAAGTGGCCGCGACGAGTAGACGTTGTTGCTTCGTTGAGCAGATATCCATCGGTGTCCGGGCGACGGGCAAGGGAAGTCTCTGCGGGCCTTTCAGCTCGTGGAGAGGGCCGCGAGGACGGTTTCCAAAGGCGGGTAAAAAAGGTGCAGAGAAAAATCGCGGTCGGAAGATGGATAGCCGGTGGTTCGATCGTTTTCCCTCTTTTCTTTTTCTTGTTTTCCTTTTCTCTTCTTCCCTCCTCCCTTTTCACGTTTCTTTTCTTTTCTTTTTTCTCCACTGTCTCCGACTCCGCGCAACCGAACGTGGGGTGGCGGTCGGTCGTCGCCGCGCGCTCGCCGTGCCTCCTATAAAAATATTCACGTGGCGGACGAAGCGCGCGCGCTGGAGACGTACGCGCGCGCTTCTCCCCAATTAGTGCGCGCTGCCGGCGGCGCGTTGAGGTAAAAGAACCGCATGGGCCACGGTGATATTTCCGTCGACGAGCCTCTGCGGCCTTTTCCCCCGTAATTATGGCCCTCCGTCAATCCGCCGCTACTCAAAATCCTCCGGGGCCGGGGCAAGTTTTGTCGTAACGAGCGCCCTGCCCTCGTTAACCCACTACCGTTAAATTACACGGGGCCAGGAATCTATTTCGTGAACGCGTGAACGCGCAACGCCTTCGCACGCGTTCATTCCACGTACCTTCGGCCAACCTCTCTCGCACGATCGAGCTACCGAGTCGAGGCGGATCGTCGCGAACGAGCGTATCAGTACCGAATTTGAATCGTCGTTATCGACCGATTAGAGAACCGACTGAGTTTCCAGCCGAACACGTGTGTGATTATCGGCGAAATCGTTTCCGGTTATCTGGTAGTTGCTTCGTAGATTTCTTTCTTTCTTTCTTTTTTTTTTTCATGGGGAATTAATCGGATTTCGTTTTCGTGTTAGATCGTTAGGGAGGATGGTTTATGGAGGCTGGCGTTGTTCTTGGAAGGGTCTGCAGGTGTGGGAGAAGTCCGGAATCTTAATAGAACTTGAGGTTTGTTCTTATTTCGCAGAGACGGTTCTCTTGCGAATCAATTAGCGATTTGACGAATGACGAAGGTTTTGCGTTGATGAATCGGTTCGTACGTCTGGTAAAATTTGATCGTGAATCTTGATCTCTCTTCGTTCTTTTTTTTTTTTTCTTTAGGTTTTTTATCGATAATTTTTTGGCAGTGATATAAACTTGAAATTGTCGACGTGCAAAATTTTGCTAGTCATATTCGTTCGTGCGAAACGTATTTCGAGAGAACTGTGAGTTTGAGCTTCTGTCATTTGTTTCTCGCAAGGATCGACGACTAAATATCATTTAAACAATGGCAACAATGTCGGGAATGCAAAATGGTAACGAAAGATCAAAGTTTCCCTTCTCCAAAAATTCACGCTTGTTGAAGAAACTTTGCGCAACTTGTCAAATCTGCATATAGTTCCTCTCCGTTCGCAACAAATCTTGTAACTCTAACAGTTATCTTCAAAGCATTCTTTCTTTTTTTTTTTCTTTTTGCACTCGATGAATATCAAAAAACGTGGACAATTTGTCGTGGCCCGAGAAATAGAACGGATGTTAAACAACTCTTTTCATCTTCTCGAAAATCTGCGCTCTTCACGGGCGATCGTCTTCGATTCTTCGCCCTGTAAAGTTAACCCCCTGTTCCTCTCTCCGAGCAGCGTTCTGCTGACAAACGAAAATCCTCCAAGATGCTCGTGCGGCAAATTCAGTGTGCACCACGTGAAGCACGCAGCCTCTTCACGTGGATGCAGCAGACAGACAGAGAGGAGGAATTGGCTCGGTGACTGGATGGCGCCGGCAGAAGATCCAGAGAAAGAGAAAAGAGCCTGGGGTTGTTGGCTGGGCCAGGGGAGGAGGCGCGAGAGCCGGCCTATTGTATTCGGTGCGGCGTAGGGTTCTTGGTCGCCATCTTGCTTGATATTGATCGCGAAACGCACGAATACTCGCTCGTTCGCCGCGGCTGCGTTCGTCGCCGTTCTCCTCTCGTCTCTCTACGTGCTACTTCGTTCTACGTGTACACATATACATACATATACGTGCACGTACATGGCGCGCACCTAACACACCGACAGTTTCCCAACGCGCGTGCACGTACACACGCATAGAGAGAGAGAGAGAGAGAGAGAGAGACAGACACATTGGAAATAGCTATAACGTAGGTGTAACGCAAACAGAGCGCGAGAGAGTTTCGCTCACCCGCAGGGAGAGAAACACTCGTACACGCTTCGACCACGAAGGGGAGGCCGGCGTGGTTGTGTCGGTTGGTCTGTCTCTCTGCTGGTTTCCAGTCCGCGGGGGAGGAGACTATCTTGAAAATGGCGACGCCGGATCCGCGGCATCGAGGCCGTCTTTTATCTATCGGGAACAGAGGGTAGAGTGGCGAGAGGGAGAGGTTCCGAGCTGTGTCTCGCGGCATTATATATTGTTGCATTGTGTGCAGCGATGTAGCTATCCTAGCCAGGGTCTGGGGCCCCGTTGACGTGCCGCTGAGCGTGTGGTTGCATTTAAATTGCACGCTCCTTTCTCTCCCTCTGTATACCGAGCTCCGACCCTCCCTCTTCACCCACTCGATGAAGATATATTGGAGGCGCGCGAGCTTTTCGGCTCTCCTCCGACTCTTTCCTCCGAGCTCGGGCCTCGGACTGTCCTCCTCTCCGTCTCTTTCTTTCGTCCCCATCGTCAGGTGCAATGACGCGTGGTACACCAGCGGGAGAAATTCGAGGGCGGCGAGTTTACGAGCTCGCGGGGAGTTCGTTCCTGAAGTCTCGGAGGGATTTAAGACTTTGGTGTTTGAAAGTTTCGGTAATGAGAAAATACGATTCAGCTGTTTGATAGGTAGACGGTGAAACCCAACGATCAATCAGTTTTGTTTTTGAGACGAGTAAAGGAAGAAGAAGAGAGAAATTTTATCAAATCGTAGTAGACACTGAACTATCGCAGAAACACGAGCGAACCGAACACAGGGATTTAACGTCTGACATCTGAAAACGAGTCGTGCTCGACTGAATCTTTAAAAAGGGACGCGTATCGTCACTTGGAAAATTGAAACATGCGCGAAAAAAAATTTTTCAAAAGAAAAAAACTATTGCTAAATTTCTCCTTCAAAACCAAAAGGTAATCCACCTAACTTTAGTACACCCAAAGTGAGCACGTTACAAGCGCTCTTCGTAATCTATCGTTCCATCCACTTTGCAACGGAACTGAGGCTCGGAACGAGACACTCGATTTTGTTCACGGACGAGCATCGACAGCACTGGAAAATTATTACACTCGAAAACGTAGAAAAGCAGCGATATTCATCGGTAGTATTCTCTCTCCTCGATCAGCTCGCTCGCGGCTGAAGCATCGGGCACAAGCGGCGAAGGCACGCGGGTACACGGACACGGGAATATTCAACGATGTGGTTTCGGTGTGTTCGCAGGTCTGGTTCCAGAACGCCCGCGCAAAATGGCGGCGCATGGTGCTGAAGCAGGAGGGGAAGTCGGACAAGTGCGACAGCAGCGTGGACGGCGGTTCCCTTGGCGACCTTGAGCTTTATGGCAACAGCACCGGAAGCGGCGGCCCGCCAATGAGCCCTTCATTCATGTTGGGTGGACCGCACAGTCCGGCGTCCTTGGCGTCCTTGGACTGCGCGTGATCCCCGAAATTTCGCGCCCGGGACAGGCTAGCCGAACGATTCGCCAAACGATTCACGTCGTTCACGTGGTCCAGAGTTCGCGGCTACGACGCCACTTGCAGCGACGGGACGAGCCGATCGTTCCGTTCGATCGTGTGAATTTACGATTTCCTTCGCCTTTCAAAGAAAGGCGCGTGAATAATTTATTCGTCGCATCTCGGCTCGATCGACTTACTTCGGATGATTTTCTCCGTGACTGGCTGGATCCACCGATTGAGACATAAAACACACTGGCGTGGCACTCGATCCAAACGAGAGAGACTTCTCAGAGACGCGAGCAACACGCCGCGGAACATTTTATTTTCAGGTTCGATTATGAGCGAAAGGGCGAACGTAGAATTTTCTTAGCGAGGGCGTGCGTTCACCGAGCGACGTTCGAGCAACGGGAGAAAGTGGAGGCTGTATCATAATGAAGAATAAATTAATCGAAAGGTGTGGACGGTTGTATTTATTGCGAGCGAGAGCTGGATTTTTAAGACACGGTTCCCTGACACGCGTACGGGAACAGCGACGTGAAATTTTACGTACTCACGAAGCGTGTACGTTTCGATGAAACCAGTTCGAACCCAGTTCGAAAGCGTTTGTAATTAGTTCTCGATGTCTATTTATTAGCGATTTGAGGTAAGGCCTAGTTAAGGGTTACGAACTTACCAGTGCTGTGTGAAAATCCAACGTTTCCACTTGGGGCTTGTGGAAACGAAAGGACGAACTTTAAATAAACAACGCGTTTTGTCAAATACAAAATCATTCATCCCTTTGATATGGCGATATTACGATCATTGTCGCTGTCGAGAGATACGATCCGCGTCTCGACGATCGATACGTCGATGGGTCGTTGGGCTCCTAGGTTGAAAACGCAGAGTCATCGTAATTGTTCGTTAAAAAGAAAGCGTTGGATTTTAACGTCGAATAAATACGAGTATATAAATATATAAAGATATATAAATATATTATTTATAAATAAATTCGGGTGCGCCGAGCGTATCGATTAACGAGTGTGACTGTAATTATTGCTCAAGTAAAGAACGCGATGGAAAATGGTGTAAAAGTGGAGAAGAATGGGCAGGGAGGATGAAGATGGAACGAATTGCGACTCGCATCGTGCCCGATCGCGAATCCTTGGCGTAAATTTCACGGTAAGTGTAAATAAAGGACGTTCCTCGAGTTTCTTAAGGCACCGCTATAGGTTGTAGGGATTCTAATTGCATTCGGTAGCGGTTCTGTTAGACAAGGTAATAATGATGACGCCGATTATTATTATTATCATCACTCCTATTATTAATATCCTTGTAACGAATGGAACGATTGTCTAATTTTACAAGATGATTTTTTCATTGAATATATTTTGACAAAATACTCGCTGCCTCTGTCGACTTTTTCATTCAGAGTCCTTTGCTACTCCCCCCTGTCCCTCGTACTCCTCCGTCCTCGACCTGTCGGATTATTAGAATTTTCAACAACTGAAAATATCAACCGATTCGTTCTTTGTAGACAAGTTCGAAAGGATCTTTTCTGGATTTAAAAAAATTTAAAAAAATTCTGCGACATTTGTTGAAGTTTCTCTTACGCAGATTCCTTAAATCGAACATTCACTGGACGAAATTTTATCCGGTGCGTAAATAATTCAACTGGTCCTGGCTTTGGAGTATCGTGCCTTCCTCCTGAAGGTAAGAATGTTAAAAGAGACGTAAATAACAAGCAAGGAAAGTGTCAATTTTCAGCAAATGCAAAATTTGAAATTTTTCGCCGCGAGAAATAATTTCCTCCCAAAATCTGGCCATAGAAAAGAAAAAAAAAAAGAACCGAGCGCATTTACAGAGTGTTCGATTTCACGGAACGAAATACACCACACGGCGCGTGTAAACGCACAGGGAAGAAAGGAAAAAGGAAAAGGCAGGAAACGCTCGCTGTCGAAGCAACGACGCGAATGTTCATCGCGGATGAACCTGTTAGCGGGACGAGGGCGCGGTTTTACAAGGTTGGCAGCCGATTTAACGACCCTGTTACGCCTAACTAGAGGAGCAGTGCGCGCATCCCGGCCCATTAAAATTAAAATTACACGTTGCACGCCAATCTGGATTACGCAGGGGGGCCGATTCCCGCGCAAATTATGTTGCGACTCTCGAAAAGAAATCTCTCTCGTTTGCTCGCGAGTCGAGAATCGCCTCCTTTTGCCATTTTCTTTTCTCTTTTTTTCTGTCACTTTTATCGGCGTCACAGACTTTCTAACAGGGCTTAATAGCACCTGCGTTACTCGCTCGCGATACTGGAAGCCTTGAACGTCCGCGTCATCGTTTTGCTCGTTCCAATTTAATAATGTGGCGCTGGGTGAAACGGATGACGATTGACAAATTCACGACATTCGTTGGTCCCTGAGAAACTGTCTCTGACATTTCACAAAGATTTCGATTTCAGCAAATCTGATAAAAAGATCAAAGAATCGATGTAATAAACGAATGCATCGGCAAAATTTATTCATCGATTTTCATTAAATACCTGGATCATGATTATGACCTGCATAATTATCTCATCGTACTCGTTTAATTATGATAATTTATGTGCACGCATTTAAATTAATATTATAATAATTATCGCGATATTGCAGTTATTATCAAAGAGATTTGTATTAATGATTACTTATACGAAAGACTGGTAATTCTGGTATACAGTAACAGCGTCGATTTTGAAGTTCCTCCCGGAAAAAATTAATATTGGAATTTTGGAGGAGAGAAAAAGCGAAATCACCCGGGTCTCCGTCTTTTAAGGACACTCAACTGTTCGCCGATTTCACATTTCTATCACAAATGTTACGAGATTGTTCGTAAAAGATTGTTACGAAACAATCGTTCAGACAGCGAAGCGGCACAGAAACGAATCGGGTTATGTTAATTGAGTTATCCAAGTCTCCTCGCCGCCGCGATAAGCCCGATATTTGAAATGGCCGCCGCCTACGCCGCCGTTATTAGCACTTAAATTCGTACTTGAATTCGAACCGTTAAATAACAGACTGCGTTCACGATTACAGACGTGAATTACAGATCGGTCTTCACTGCCATAAATCACGGTTTAATTCCCTCGTCAGCTCGATGGCTTTGATGTATCACGTAGCAGTTGACGACACTTGTACGTACATTGTGTACGCTTAATAGATGCATATTTCAGTTCCTCGACACTGAGAGAATATTAATTCAGTTCACGGTAGGAACACGCAAAAAAAAAAAAAAAAAAGAAACGGAAATGCAAAAATATAGCTAACACGTACGGCAAGGAAGCGCAGATACAACGCATCCAGTTGCCTACTGAGTAAGCTGGCTACCGCGATTTTGAAAAGAGATTAATCGCTGTGTGTCCCGTGAGTTGAACAGCGGGAAATGGAGGAATTGAAACAAAATTAACCAAAATTTGGAGGTATCTTTGTGGAATTGTTTGAAGCACTTGACCCTTGTAATTATTTTTGAATATGCCGAGAGATAAAAATTTCGCAAATTGAACTTCTTAGGAGCCGAACTTTATGCGCGACAAATAATTTATTGACTTTATTGAATTTACTCGCAGCAAAAAGACGAAATAAATGATTGCACGTTCCGCGGTGAATTAAAAAAAAAGTATCCTTATTGGCTATGTCGAAACCTACAATTAATGCTACGTACTATCATGACGGCAAACTCACACTTTCACAGTCAAAACTAAAGAAACAGATCCTTCGGAATGTAAAAAAATTTCTGTCGCACATTTTGCAACGAGAGGCGCCATTCTCATTATTTTACACGTTTCTGCCCATTTCCGCAAGATCTCCGAATCTCATTTCCCACAGATCTAATTATACACGATGTTTGCGACTAAAATGTCCCAGAATAGAACAAAATTTCTCCTTCGAAACGCCTTGGCTTCTCTGGCTATCCACGTTCCATGGTCGCCTATCGGGCATCAAAATTCCAGAAGACGTCACGTCAATTGCCCGTCGTCCACCGAAAATATCCCCGTCACCCGGCGGGGAGGGGGGGAGGGAGGGAACGGAGAGGGTTTCAAGAATATCCAAAAATACCGGAAAGCGAGCGCTCGTTTAACAAACGATCCACAGAGCCGAGGACACCGTTGGACGTTTGCCCGGCGTGCGAACGCGGTGGACAAGCCGGCGGCGGAGGGGGCGGGGGAGGACAGGACGCTGCAACGAAGAAGTCACGATGCGTTTAACGAAGTAAATGAGACGTAGCCGAGGATCGACACCGGTCGAGCACTGTCAACCGGGTTAGGAGACGTTTCCACCGGTGTGTCGTCGGTTGCCTGGCATCGATCATTCGCGTTATCGACATCTCGATCCCCCGAACCGGTCAGAGGACACGGTAGACGTCCAAGCCACGGGGGGAGACATCGCGCCGGAGGATCTAGGAATCTCTCGTTCGTCCCTCCGATCACGCCTGATCGAACGACAGAGTGAACGGTCGCCGAATGCGAGCGGAACGGCGCGGCGGCCGCGCGTGTTCCCGTTTCATCCGTCCGACGAAACCCACCGCTCGATTCCATTGTTTTTAACGTGAGAACAAAATGTGAGAACTCCCTTGCCTCCCTGCCTGCGTTCGCTGTTCAACCTTGGCCTATCAATAGGTCGCGCTGCAACCTATGATTTGCAACTCCTTGTTGGCCGTTTCGGGCAGTTTTTTTTTTTTTAATTAGTACAATCGCGCGAATATGTCAATGTATCTCGGTTTCAGTCGATTCGTCGATTTCGCGAAACGAACGATTTAATTGGAATGACACAGCGGCAAAATTCAGACGTTAAATAGGATAAGAGTAATGCCAAAGTTTTAAAGTGGATTTTTAGAGATTTTTCTTCTACCCCGATCGTTCGGATGTAAATTTTACATTTCAGTCGCCGGTAATTCTCGACGAATTAAATTTACACGACGAATAAAACGAGCGAGGACTTGTTTATTTGTTCGAATCGTAAATTTTTTCCCCTATTCTTCGGGTTTTAATTAATGCAACTTTTGTAATTTAGTCGTCGGCGCGTTTAACTGCGGTTAAATTACGAGACGGGGGATTAAAAATCCGCGTTTTCTCCTCAAACGGGGGGGGACTGCCGATCGTTTCTTACACTTCGAGCTTCCCATTTCACGTCAATTTGCTTCGAGTGGCTGTTTCTTCTCCGCTAAATCAGCGATATGAATTGAATTTCGACATTCGTGTGCTATAAATAAACGAAGAAACGAGGCGCTAGACGGCTATACCGTAACAATTCTGCAACTCTATTCTGAATAATTAACAACGGACGAGAAGAATTCGTTTCGCTTTCGAATCGATCTGCTAGAAAGGTTCGAGCAGGTTTCCGATTACCTTGCTCGAGGCGGTTAATCGAAAACGAGGGAGGGAAAAAAAAAGAAAAAAGAGGCGAAATTGTTCGTACGATTTCTAGAAATATGGGTTCGTCCGAGGAATTTATGGAAGCGTTTAAGGAGAGAAACGAGTTATATCGATGCGAACGGTAATGGGAATTAAATGGCAGACATTTACATTCTTCGTCCTGTCACTTTTTTGTCATCGATTAGAGCCGCTTGTTTATCGCTGACCGATATTAAACTCGTTTTCTCGACTTGCTCTCGAGATAATGTACGGATAACTTTGGTCGATCGTCGTGTCATCGGAATCCATTAAAATAATGAGAAAATCAAAAAAAAAAAAAAAAAAAAAAAAAAAAACGAGACGTAAGACAGAGGCTGCTTTATTACCTCCTCTGTTGCTCTGAATCGAATATAAATCGAGGATTATTTTTCATCCTTGCTTCGAGTTCTTTGCGCAGCTCGATCGGCACGGGGGAGAACCAATTGCATATAACAACACCTGCGTGTTTAGATGTATAACTGGCAGCTATACCGAAGGATAATGATCGTAAACACGTGAGATACAACAAATTGGATACGAGGAGAAATAATAAATTTGCATGCCAGTTGTGAATAATTGCTCGATTCGTACGTTCGCGTCTCGCCTCGATTTTGACGTCGAATTCTCTTCTTTGACGCTCCATTAAATTTTCGAGGACCAATGAAGAAATTGTTGCACCCTCTTCGTGGAATTGCTTCGTTCAATTCAATCGAATGCTTTTTATTGAATTTTTGTCTCGAATTGAAGTCTTCGTTCCAGTTTTTCTATTGAAATTTTCATCGAGAGCGTCATAACGATAATATAATATTAAGAGAAAATGGAAATCTAAAATCTCCAATTTCCTCGATTCAATTTTAGTTTTGAACCAAGTGAACGAGATGGAATTGAACAGCCGTGAAACAATGCAAACACGTTGTAAAAGCGAAGAATTTTTTGACTGGACGTCAATCGATACCAGTTGCAGTAAAAGCGTCAACGCGGAGATCATTAACTTCAACCCGAATATTTATTACGTAATAACCCGATATTGACTGTTTGCTTATTTATAAGTGAAAATCGTTGCACCGTTCAGCGGAGGTTTATGCGCAGAGTTTATGAAACCGTCTTGCTATCGTGGTATAATGGAGTTAATCCCCGAAGAAGTACGTGAAATATAAGTGACCGCGTAAGAACTGGCTACTATAAAATTGCCTGCATTTAGAAATTGGCACGTTTGATTTGTTGATTAATAAATTGCAGCGTATCCTCGTTTATGACGTATGAAATTTTTAAAATAGGGAATTTAAATACCCTCGAGAGGATTTATCGCCATTATACAGGTTTCCGAACTGAGGTATTCAACTTATCGTTGAGATTTCGCAGGTAATCGCAATTTACAAATCTATAAATATTTTATATCTGTGTTTGTCTAATCTGGTATGTAATCAACGTAGGTGCACACGACGATCTCTTAATGTCCAAAGTCAGACAGAAGATCACCAGATACATTAACTCTCTAAACGTTTAACGTATACTTCGAGTAGTATCGTATGGACAATTTTATAATCAATAACAAAGCAACTGGATTAGACCTTTGGAAAACGTCTGTCGTACGATATATTGGATAAATTAACAGTATTACATGTTCAAAAATGAAATCAAACTCAAGGATTCTGTAATTTTATGAACCCAAAAGAGAGTTGAAGAAAACACGAGTAACCGTCGAACTTTGATTCATTGAGTTAGTGTTCCAGAAATCGGGTGTACAGGTAAAAAGAACTTTATTTTAGTTTTCTTTTTAGATGAAAAAATCGTCAAACTAAATTTACTCGATCTGAAATCATCGAGAATTGGTAAGTGTTCCGCATAATCCCTGAAACGACTCTAATTATAATAATTATTCCAAGAAGAAAGACGAATCTGGAAGAAACGAAGGAAAGAAAACGGCTCGACGAGTTCGGTCTCCATTGAAGGGGAGCGCTCTTTCAACCAGACCGAGGCAACATCCACGTCGAAACAGGGTAGCCGCAACACTCTGAAGAGTCAGCCAACGAAAAACTATCGACAATTCGCATTTTGAGGCGCGGTGTGCACAAGTGTGCGCGCCGGGTTGAAGATCGGCGAGGAGCCTCTCGACGACGGCAATTCCAACCGCGTGGGTGTTCTCTCTCTCTCTCTCTCTCTCTCTCTCTCTATTTCCAGTTGCGCCAGTGCGAAACGTAACGAAAACGAGGAGTCAGCGAGCTCCGCTGAAGCGTCGCTCCCAATTTATCGAGGCCGCATTTCACCGGAAACGAAAATACGAAGCGCGACAACGCGACGTGCCTCCGCGCGTCGATTTTTACCCCTCGATTCTCCTCCACCGCCGTCGACCTACCCTTTTCTCGTCACCGTCTCGTCGTTTCTTCCTCTACTTTCTCCTCTTTTTTCGCATTTTCTTTCTCTCTCTCTTTTTCTTCTTCTTTTTTTTTTTTTGTATATAAACCTCGTCACGTTATTATTTCTCGCCGCTACCCGCTCATTAAACTCCTCTCCTTGATTTTTTTAGTGCCTGCACGGTTCTCCGGGGGCTCCTTGTCCACGCCCCGATGCACATCCCTCTTCCTCTCTGTCCTCTCCAAACGTCTCTTGCTCTCGTTGAACCTCGACTCGACGATACACAGACTCCGCGGGTCGGGACTTGCTCGCTCGTCGCCGCGTTTGAGCGCCCGGCTCCTCTCCGAGAAACGCTTCCCCTGAACGCGGCCGAGCACCGCAACCCTTTGCCGGATGACTTTTGACGCCCCGCGCTACGCTTGAATACCGTTCGACAAGAGGATTCGGTAGGCGACGAAGTTTTTCTTTTTTTCTCTTCTTCTTCTTTTGCCCCTTCGTTTCTTTCTCACTCCAGCGTTTCTCTTTCGGTTCGCTCTCTTTACCACCGCCGTCTTCGTACTTCCTTTTCTTTCTTTCTTCTTCTTCTTCTTCTTCCTCTTTTTCTCTTTCCGATTTTTACTCCCGCGACTGGAGGAGTCGTTCTGGAAGACGATGTCTCCGGAAGTGAAGGAGTGGCGTCTTGAGTGGTCTGGAAGGAGATGCTCGCTCGATGTCCAATTATTAGTATTTTTCCTTCTTTAATTCCAAAGTTATGTCGGATTGTCAAAATTTGGCTTCGCCGCGACGAGGATCAAATCAAATCTAAAAGCTCTGAAATTCTAAATCGAGCTCAAATCGTTGCAACCTCCAACGATCCAATTAAGAGTTAATTTCGAGTTAATTTCATCCTCGCTTCAAGTTAACCTCCAAC
Organism: Melipona quadrifasciata; assembly: GCA_001276565.1. Lineage (NCBI taxonomy): Eukaryota > Metazoa > Arthropoda > Insecta > Hymenoptera > Apidae > Melipona > Melipona quadrifasciata. The sequence goes on from KQ435748.1 coordinate 664,625, forward strand.
TTAATATTTCGCTCAAAGTCGTATCTCAAAGCTCACAAGCCGCAGTTGCCTGCACGCGAACGGAGAGTTTCGACGGTATCGATGACGTGTTTATCGTCTCGCATCAACAATTAGACGAGAGCGCGCCGGGACAGCAAAAATAGGCGGACACGGTTACACAACTAACAAACTCTCGCGCCGTGGCTTGAACAATTTCCAACGCGTCGCGTCGCGTCGCGTCTCCTCTCCCCAAATGAAACCATCCGTGGACTCCGCGTTAAGATCTACCCAGGCACCAGGGTTCTCTTTGCCACCGAGCACACTTTCGACGCCCCGTATCACGCTCGGATACCATTCGACAAGGAGCGCCGCTCTTCGCGGCCAATAATTCAAACTTCAAGGCGCGGGCGTGAAGATCGGCCTGACGGAATATCAAAAGCGGGCGCGCGCGCTTCCCGTTGCCCCACCTCCCCCTCTGCCTCTTTCGTTCCTCCGCGCTCAAAGAGGTCGTTCTTCGCCCTTCGGAGGAACCCGGGCTCTAGCCGAGAACATTTTTCCGTGGAACTTGTTACCGCGAAAACGTTCGTTACACTCTTGTACCGCAGAGGATTTATTTTTCATTTGCGAAAATTACGGATAGCTTTAGAACGAAATCAAGTAGAACTGAAACAAATTGTCGTGTGTGCAGGATGAGACCATCTAAATATCTTTTCGGATATTTTTTGGCCTGACATGAATGGTATCGAAAGAGGTAGCAATAAAAAGGATATCCTTCTTTTTCCAAGATTATTTCTTTTGAATGTTTTCGCTGTCAAACAAACTGGTCTCACTTTTACCACAAATGAATAATCATATTCTAAATATTATAAATTATTGACAAGTACAATTTTAATACACTGACTTTATTGAGATTTCGACGCTGTTGGAAGAGATGTATCATTGACGATGTACTAAATAGCGAACATCTCTTTTTACATTTGTCATTAGATTTTTGACGGTCGCATTTTGGCCAAGGTCCGCGACCTCGCTAGAGATAAATTTACACGTGAGACTCAAATTTTCAAAATCATGTTCTTTACAGCTACGATGCAATAAGAAAAAAAAAAAACGTAGTTGTATGAAAGAAAAATACCGCTCACTTTGCAAATTCCTTGAAAAAAATGACCTTACCAGTTGTTGGCCTTCCGGTACCATTCATCTTGGGCAAAAAATATTTTTTGCGCCGTCACAATTCGAAAGAAGAGAGACATTCAGGCGGCCTCGTATTATTCGTGTTCTCGAAAGCGTGTCGTTGTAGATTTATGAAATTTCTGTGAGAGAAGAAAACGACTCCCGCGGAGATAATCGGCAATTATTTACGAAATTTCTTTTAATTGAACGAATCGACAGTACCCGAGTGAAAGCATCAGACGAGTCCAGTCCAGTCGCCTAACCAACCGCGTTCGTAACAACAACGGTTGAGCAAAAATCCGTCGACGAGCGAGATCGTTCCGCGCGAGGCGATGCTCCTTCGCCTCTTGCGACAGAAGCAAAAGAAACGCGCCGACAGAAAGAAAGAAAGAAAGAAAGAGAGAGAGAGAGAGAGAGAGAGAACGGCAAAAGGTGGACGGAAGGGGCGACAGAAAAGGGTGGAAGAAGCTTCCTGCACGGGCGCTGGCGCGGGTGACAAACAACCGCACGGATTCCACGGATCCGCGCGGCGCGCAAAGTCCGCGCTAATTAGCGGTTCACGAGCGTGCCGAAAAAGAGACGACGCGCGACGACGAAAACGGTGGTTCCCCCCTCGGCGGGCCGCGGCGCGGACAAGGAGCGCAGCTGGAAAAGAAAGGAACAGGAAAGTAAAAACCGAAGAAGAGCAGACGACGAGGCCCTTCAGTCACCACCGGGGCGGCGGGGAAAGGGGCAAGACGCGCCAAGATGGCAGGAGGCTCCGGCGGGCCATTTGAATATATATCGGCGCGATGGGGGACAGTGAGCGATGTTGCACCTGCCGCCGCGAGTCAGCGTAATAGCTGCGAGATGTCACGACGCGGTACACGTGCGAGCAAAATTCGCGGCTGCACAACCGGATCGGTCTCCGCCGGGTCGGTCTCTGTTCCTTTTGGCTCGGCGAGCGCCAGCGTCGGGGAACGCGCCACGCCGGATGGACGATTAGTTGGATGAGTTGAGTCGCGACGCAGGGTGGCTGAACGAGTGGGGATGTCTTCTTTAAAACCGGCACTCGCGACGCCGGGTGATTTGTGCGCGGTGGTTACGGTTACGGGGGGGGAACGTCACGCGAGATTACGGGGATTTTGAATCCGAAACTCGCGAATTGGAGTTTCAGTCTCCGCTGTCGGCGAAGATTCCGAACGACGTGACTCGCGTTACAGTGACGACCGCAGCTTGAACGTTCTGCGGATCATATTCCACGTCTAACGGATATCTCTTATCTCGGTTCTTACTATCGGTCAATGGCTTGAAATCGTGGAGGTGCTGCAACTTTCGAAACATACACACTGTGTACAATCCACGCGTTATTTTTTCGGATTGTTAACGACCAAGTGAAATATTAATAAATATAAATAAATTAATAAATATATTTGTATGTCCCACATCTCACACTACAAATTGTCATCCGATTTTTCTGTTCTATATTCCACAATTCCGTGCTCCATATTCAATCAAACATTCTCTACGCGCCCTTTCTCGCTCTCTCTTTCCGCGCGCCGCAATCTGTATCTGACTCTCTATGGGACGTGAAATGCGATGTGTAGAACGTGAGATACGGGACACAGGATATGGAATCTGTCGTTCTCCAAGTTTCAAGTTTACGTAATATCATCTGCCTTTGCGGAGGATCTCGGTAGACGGCCAGTCTTGGAAGTCCAGTCCCCATTCTGTAATTTTCTACAATTGATCAAGCGTCACGTAAATTTTAGCAGAAGTGATATACCGATGTTCTAGATGTTGAGAAATGTGTAGTAACACATCGTCTCCACGCAAAGCCAGTAGGCGGAGTTTGGATGTTTCAGTGACACTCGTGCCATCCCCTGCGTATTTATCAACTACGAAGCTGCGCGAGTATCCCTTTTCTTTTTTTGTTTTTAACGAACACGGTCAATTCTGGTAGTTTTTATCTAATTGCTCTCCTCTGTTCGAAAGGAATCTGTGCTGATACCTATTCTCGCGAACAAGAAAAAGAAAAAGCTCCGGTTCCACGCTCTCGACTATGTTGCTGCCGATAAAAAGTGGAATAATACATTGCCGCACTTGCTTTACACAGGGTATTGCCTCGTTTGTGCCGTGCTGGAGATTTAAACTCTTCGTTCCTAAACACCGACTCCACTTACTGTTGACAGAGAAGCGAGACACCCAGTCAAAGCGAACAAGCGCAATTATAAATTACTCAGCTATCAAATTTAACAATGGACGTCAGAATTGATCTCTTTCTTGCGTTTGTCACGTGTTTCTTTTCGAATTTAAATAAAAGTGAAATTCTATGTATCTGTAATGAACAAAAGATGAAAGAACTCGAAATTATCATTGACAGAATCTATTCGCCAAAAATTAGTAGATGAATAGCTCGTTAGAGAAAAACAAATAAAATTGTTAAACTTCCTAATTTGTTACCTCTAATCTAACAGAAAGAAAAATAAAATAATATGAGAAGAAACACTCTGAGCCAATGGGAAGAATCAGTTCAACGAGAAATTGCTTTCTATTAGAAAACTACCGTCCGACGGTTTGTGCTTTTAATGCCGGCACGTTCGAATTGTTTCGCGTAAATCCGGGTGTCTCGGCGAGTGGGAAAGAGAGAGAAAGAGAGAAGAGCACCCCGTGAGTGCACCACTGTTTAAACGATATCTTATCGGGCCGCTTTGTACCGGTTTAATTAACGATTAATAATATTCGCCGGACGTTACGTAAATACGGCGTTTTACGAGTGGCCGCGGTCCCTGATAAGCCCCGGGCAATAGAAACGTATGAAAATCGAAATGGATTCGCCGAGAAACCGGTCGCCGGGATATCCGAGATACCGTAACCGGGGATTATAACAGGAACACGAACGGGGCGGTCGCTTCTTGTTCGCTTCTCCTTTATCACGAGCTGGGGCTTCAGCACGCCTCTGCCAGTCAAATTAACGTGTTAATTGCGGCAAAGGGAGAAAATGAAATGGCCGGCAACGCGCGGCCAAACCGCTTTCCAGAACTGTTTACTTATGAGTTACACCAACGGATGTTCAATATTCCCTGTTTGTTTGTTTGTTTGTTGCGGCCGCGAAACTTTTACATTTGTTATTGCAACGTACGGAGATTTTGGTAACGTAGACCGTAGCGCGTGACAGGTGATAGATGATTCCTCGTAAAAAATCAAATCGAAAAAGTGTAAAGTCTAAAATATTTTCATTTTCGAGAAAGTCGAATTTATCAAGTGGCCAAGTGAAAAAATCTTACAAAAAATTCTACACCTCTGACTTATTCTGTGTTCTTTCATTCACTTAGAATGACTTTCTGTTGATTATTCCTAACACGTCCAGAATTAGCCCAAATTCCAGTGTACTTGATCAATCTTTAAACTATACTTCCAATCGAAAATGAAGAATGGAAGATTTTATTGCGAATTTTGTACATGTACAGAGCAAAAAATTTTAGACAGAGAACATATTTTGAACCGATGATTGCATTGCGACAATGCTTAATCGATATAAATATTTGGCTACTAAGAAAACTCGAGAAAATTGTTTGACTTCAATTTTTATCAAATATCCCAGTTTGACAGTGGAACTGATTGATTGAAACGAATTACCTCCTTTCGACGTCAAGTAGGATTTCGTATCGTTATATCGTAGCATCATAATTACAAACACTCAAACACAAGATTCGAAGACTCGCAATCACTGCTTAGAGTACCTCATTGTTTTGGAAAACATGAAATATTTGAAAATCCACCAGGAGTTGATATTGAATATATCAGTATCAAACTACGCTGAACTAAACAACAGAATATTACATCATTTTTGACTCAACTCTTCCGAGTATTACTTCGTTTTCGATTTAAATCATAAAAAAATCAGTCGAACGCAACGAACAAAAATTCGTCTAAATTCGTATGTCAAGTGTTTCGATTGCACTACCGACGGACAGGGAACGGTATTTAAAGTGACGGTATCCTGTCGTAATATCTGGTACGGAAACGGTCGAACGCGTTCGCCTTTCCGACCCGGGACCGGCAAAGATTGATGCATGCGACGCAATCGCGCGCCACCAACGCCGTGGCCATTTATCTTTAACGAGGCGGCTTATTAGCTAATTAATTGAAATGCGTTATTGCGAGGATCCTGGCCGACTGTCGCCGCTAAGGCGAGACCGTTCTTTTCATTCGTTCGTGTGTGATCCCCCCCCATCTCCTTCCCTTGTCACCCGATAATTCCGACCACGTAACCGGTTGAATATTCCGTCTCGTTTCGCGATACACGGGGAGGAATCGTGGGCGAGCAGAATGTCGGGACGGCTGTTTTGTTTGCCGGATGATTGATGGGTGGTAAAGTCGGGAAATAAACAGTTTCTTTAGTACCGGCGTTCCTTTCCATGCTCCAACTCCTTCGCACAGGGGATGACTCTCGTACTTTGTACCTGGCTTACGTTATGCAAATTGCACGACGATCGTTGTGTGGTTTAATTTTTCAAGAAGTTTCAGGTTCCTGGGGTATTGTATTCTCGATAGGAGTCGTTTTCGTGTGCTTATTCGATGATATACGCGTCGACGATATTTAACCTAGAAAGCGCTGGAATGACGTGCCACGTACGTCGAGAATATTTGACCCAAAATATTGCAATGATTTTCTCAGGTTTGAGTATTGAAATATCTCGGATGAAACAAATAATAAATTTACTACTTCTTGATGAATTTCTCTCCAGTGATGATGTACCGATAAATTCAAAAAGAAGACGAATTATTGTATACGGTTTGGTCACTCGTTATGGTCCGCGCAAGAGGTTAACGGGCGAAACGAATATCTACCGTAGCTAGGTTCTCTTACTCGTTCGTGGAAATGTCGGAATTTACATAAATGGTCACAGTCGGTTTGTCAGGATTATTGAAGATACCTTTGATTCGTTTCCAATCGAAAAGGTCGTACTGAAAATGACTTTCGACTTAAAAAATGTCCTCGTCGAATCCTTTTCTCACAATCCTCCCGCGTTTTTAAATGTTCCTACGAACGCGAAAACATCCTCAGTCTAATTACGAATTCCCGTAACGCGTGGAAGCGTTCCATTACCACACCGAACTACTCGTATCGCACAACCGGATACCTACGAAACGAGCGTGGAATTCTCCCTAACGAGAGCTACCGTCAGAAACATCGACACTCCTCCCTCGGCTGATCCTCGAAACAACCACCTGCACGAATATCGAACAATCTAAGCATACGAACGATAGTCATCGACGAGAGTGCACGAGTGCATCTAAATGCGCACCATGGCCACCTGCGAGTGTCGTTCGGGATAGGCAGCAGGGTGGAACACGGACGCGGACGTGGACACGCCGCTTTAAAAGGAAGGGCGGGAGGTAGGGAGGGGGCTGGAAGGGGGTGGACGAGTCGACGGGGGAGCCGAATGTAAATTAATTGATAGCCAATCTGGCCGGCGACTCATAGCCTGTTAATTGGCAGCTTATAGATGAGCGAGGCTCGTTAGCGGCGCGTAGTAACGCGGGTGCACGCGAGTCGTGTGCGTGTGCGTGCGCGGGGCCG
>KQ435748.1:671687-681927 GCA_001276565.1 Melipona quadrifasciata
ATCACGGATCAGAAAGTTTTGCGATGCAGTGTCGTCGTTACCAGTGACGATTTTTGACGGTATAACGGATTTTGTCGGTGGATGTGGATCACGAGGAAACGGACTGCTGGTGCTTCACCAATCTTGGGGTACTTTTTATTTTTAACAACGAGGTGCTCTTATTTCTAACGGTAAGTTAGATCGTAATTGTTGATACTAACATTTGATTTGTCGATTGCTAGATTTAATGTTGCATAAAGTATTAGTTAATTTTCCCAATTCTCAAACAAACGTTAATACTGCGATGTGATATAAAGAAATATGTAATTGATCGGTATAAAATAATTGGTGTGACGTGTAGAAATGTATAATTGGAAAACATGAAAGATATAATATAAAAGATTATACATATACATAGCGGATGCAATTCTATCGACGCCTTCCTACCTACTTTTTCACACTTCAGTTAATGCGTTCCAAAAGAGTATCGACGAGTAGGAAGCGTTGTCTGGGTTAATGCCACAAAAATGTGCCGAGTTTGATAATTATACAGGATGCGTTGCGTTAATACCGATCTGACTGATGCTCGATAATCGTTGAGCTGAACATACCAGTGAGGCTGTTAAACTCTTTGAGTTTCTTCGTTTGGAACCATTTGGAACAACGAGGAAAGTGCCAATTAAACATAATAAAAAGAACGATGAAATAAATAAATAAGAACCTCCGGCGGATAACTTTGCGAAAGGAGAAACTTTCCCGAATATCAATTCTTTGTGAATCACATTATTACCCAAACAGAGCTTTAGCGAACAGTTGATTAGATTGCATACTCAGGGTTCAGAAATCTATATGATGTGGATGCGTCACTCGCATTATTTGCAATTTGTCCAAATAACAAAGCTACAAATACTTGAATGTATAAAAATAGAGAACGCTGTATCATGCGGTGGCCAGTTACTCAACTACGATCGGTAACGAATCGTTACTCTTAAAACTCATCGCTGAAAATATCTCAGAATCAATTAAAAACGTCATTGCGCACGGACGTTGATGCTGTCAACTTGTTTTACCGCGAATCATTTGCATTGCCGGTTCATTGCCAGAGTCGCGCATATCAGAGACTGATTAATTTAAGAAACGAAGCGTGTCGAGAGTGTTCGGCTCGGTCGCAGCGCCGCGGAATCGCGCTGCAAATCCAATTGCTTTCTCGCTCGTTCGCGGGCGGCTATCTTCTTCGTGTTCCGGCAATAAATTCAGCGGAATGGTAAACACAACGGACCGGCGAGTGCATCGAAACCCGAAACTCTAAATCACGGCGTAGATCTGCGAAAAGGTTTAAAACGAAAAAAGAAAAAAAAAAAGAAAAACCTCGGTTAGAGAACGAAGCAAGGGACTCCACCAAAGAGGCAGAAAGGGAGAACGAAGCGAAACTCACTACACTCGTGATTCTCTCTCTTTCTCTCTCTCTCTCTCTTTCTCTTCGTGGAGTGTTTGACTAAATAAACAAATACAGATTAGTTCCACGGGGCCACGGGAACGTAAATCATCGCGAAACTCGTTACACACACTGCACACATGCACACGTGTACATGTGGAAACGGTCAGCCGCGATTTGTTGCCCGAGAAACCGACCGCACGGAAGATCCTGAAAATCGAGCAAAACAAACGGAATTATTACCTCCGTGGTGGCTCGCGTTTATTGTTTCGTTCCGAATTGACAGCGTTAACCCTTTCCGTCTGGCAATCCCCTTTGGCCCCGTTTCTTTTCGCCCCTCCCCCCTTGCGCATGCGACGATTGTTCGAACGTAAGATGTTGTGTTTTTGTACTTTGCAACTGAAAATTATAACACACTCGAATCGTGTTCCTTATATCAAGAAATTGGATTTTTCAATTTCCTCACATCGAGTACGTTAAGAAATAGATTTTCTATTGCTAATCTGAAATTTCTTGTGGCAATAATTTTGCAAGATTTCTTTATTCTTATTTAATAGAGGTCCTTAGATGTGACTTGATACTATTCTTAAGAGATTCTTAATAGTGACTCAATACCATCTGATATTTTTATATTCTACTCCATAACTTTGTGTATACCAATACTCTATAACAAAACTTATATCAGACTTTTTCCCTATGTCGTATTAGTTCAATATGTATCTAGTTCAGCTGACTTTATTTTACATTCAACAAAATACAATTCTCAATACCAACAACTTAACACTATCTCTGACGTTCTAACGTTTCCATATTCTACTCCCTAACTCTATGTTTCAATAGTGTGTGACAAAACCCATATGAAACTTTCCTATTAGTAGTATTGGAGCTTGTGTATCAGTTCGGTCAACCTTTTTAACACCTTCTTGCATAGAAGAAACGGTTAAAAACCTTGGGAATGGAAAGGAGCAGTCGGCAGTCGAGGCAGTGAGCGTGTAAGAATCGGTTCATCGTCCAGTTTCGAACGGCGAGCAACCGAATCTGGCCCGGTGCTCCCGTTCCAGGAAGCGGGTCGGGGATCATTAATTCTCGAGGTACATTAATTTCCCGTAAGCACGAGGAACGTCAGTGACGGCGAAGCTGGTGACCAGATGGCAGCGGGTTTGTTGCTCATTAGGTCGTCACCGGACCTTCGCACTTCGTTGTTAGACGCGGGTCGCGCCTACATCCGAAATCCGACGATCCCCGAAAACGCGACAGCGCACCGTCTACGCAAGTAGTCGCCCCATTGAGGAAGTTACAGGAATACCATGGTTTTTGGCAGACCACCCAGTTCGACTAGGGAGGCGATGTTTCGACTGATCGCGTCGGGAATCTGATAATCAGGCCGAGAGGGCGGGCGAAATATGCTGGGACGTCATTTATCTTCCGTTCGCTTATTCCGGCGAAACCTCCGAAGCGATAATAGCTAAGCGAAGATTTGGTGTTGCAGCTTGGTGTCGCGACAACGACGTTAAGAACAGTACGCTGATGCCTATCAAATATATCATTGTTGTTTCTAAGAGATTGATTGATTGAAATTTCTGATTGAATTTTCCCTTATTCATCCGAACGTAAACTTCAGTTACTCGAACGAAAGGTTGCAGATGAATTTTTCGTTCTGTGAACCATGTGCCCAGCGATTTGGATTATTCAACGACTTCTCAAAGACATTTCAACGATGAGAGAACCACAATTTGGCCAACAATCCAAAAGATGCAAGATTCGAGAACCAAGATCACCGTGTTCGAAATTCCCTCGTTAAAAGAAGAACCTAATAATCCCGTGAATGTCCGAAAAATTAGCAGCTTCGGTCCCACGAAGGACTCGTGCCGCGAACATTGCGAAAGACGGGCGATCGTTCGATCACGGGAGAAAGAGATCTCTCGTCATCGAGAAGAGCCCTGGAAACCGTCTTTGGGGATCATTACGGCGCGGGTCGGTCGATTCTTCTTCGTCTCGGTTTAATTAATTGGCCATAACTCAGGAAAACTGTAAATCTCCGATCTCGCGCGCGCGTACGAGAGTCCGCCGCGGAAGAATGGCCTCGTAGGTGGCGATTGTCTTCAGGCCCACGCTGCACACGTTGGCGTGGGTGTGCAGAAATGGCCCGGCACCTCGTTCCTCGGGGATACCAGCGACTTTTCACGTTCGATTTCGCGCTTGCCCCCCCACCCCCCTCCCCCGCCGGAATCCACGTCGAGTCGAACGTGGTCTGTCAGTCATCTCGAACGAGAATCGACAGGAGGGTGTTGGCTCGGCTCGATTGTTCGTCTCTCGGCGAGATTTCGCGAGGATTGCGAAACACCCAGATCCCTTTTGCGTTTGGAATTAGAAAGCTGACATTTGCACGCTGTTACTCTTCGTTAGGTGCGTTTTTTCCTCTCGAGATTTTTCAGCGAAGAAGTTACGTTTTATACATAACGTTGAGAATTGTGGTTTTTTAAATTGAGTTTGTTATTACATTGTAACTGAGAGATCAAGCAACATTAGTAAATTATCATTATAACAGGAGCGAGATATTATTTCATTTCATTTATGAAAACACAGACTTTCATGAGCATTCGCTACCATTGAATTTTCAAACTCTCAATAAGATATGGACAAAGACAGAAGGAACGAAGCAGACGGTTCAAAACTTCTCGACTGCGCATCTTTCATTCCTCTGGCCTAACGTTTCTATTTCGTTCTCTTCTTTTTTATTCGTTGTCATCCAATTACAAGACCGCGTGAAATCCTTTTTCGTGATTCTGCCACCCACTCGAGGCTCGGACACGGCGCACGGAGAATCTCGTAGGAAGCACAGGGGATGATAAGAAACAGATCGAATACGATAACACTAGAGTTTGGAGTGTCGTCGGAGGGCGACGGTAGATCATCGATCACGGGCCAGCGAATATGAATGGTCGTCGCGCGCTAGTCGGCACGACGGTACTCTTCTACGAAGAAATTTGCAAGAAGGAGACGCAAACGAATATCGCCGAGAGACCACACGCAGCCCGAGTATTCTCGATTTCACCGGACCCGCGGTGTTCCGGGTTTGAGGGAAGTCAAAGGGACCAAAACTTGCGCAAATATAACTTTGGAACTCATCTGTTGTCAGAAGGTCTCTCCACGTGCTGTAATCTTCGTATAGTACTATGAAAATGTGAGAGAGTTTGGGATTTCAGGAAATGGGGAGGACTCTTGGATTATGATTTTATAATCAAACGAGAAAGATCTACGATTATTAACCCTTTGCCCTCGAAAACTATTTTAACGTCATCTATCAATCTAGTAATTTATTTACAAAGTAAATCATTTCAAGTGAAATGACACAGCGTTGGGAGTAATCATCCTGTGGAAATGGTATTTAACATGAAATTTTGTTGACTACATCATCTCTGTTATTTCGTAAACTTCCATGAGAACCAATGGAGAGGTCTAATTTATGCGAATTATTTCGAATGAGTGTCAATTGACTCACGATCGCCTCCATCGCGACATCCTCGGAAATTCCTTTTTTCGAAACTCTTCTATTCTTTCTACGTTATTATAGTTTCTCTCTATTACGCCAAACATACATCTACATTCGTTATAATTATATTCATATCATAAAAAAAAGAGTTCGAGCTTAGACGCAAGTACGACAGTCGTGTGTGAAGGATTAGAATTAGAATTTTCGTGTTCGAAATGTTAAAAATTATCATTTCAAGTTCACAACGATTGAACAATCTCTTTTCTTTTAGTAAGATTGTCAACTATTCTTCTCTTCTCTTCTCTCTTGGAAAGAGAAAAATTCGCAGGAATCGCGGCGTGCTTCGTTGCAAGTCGATATTTAAGCGACAATCATAATAATCACTTCGAATGATAAACTGCCGAGCCTTGATACTAAAAAGGTTAAACCATTTAGTTCTCTAAAGCCTCGCCTGTCGTCTTCCAGCACCTTTATACATTATACCACCCTCAAAAAGAAGACGCCGCGAAACACTTGGTGCCGATGGTAAGCGACCTCAGGTGTGCCCGACCATAATGCCCGAAATAAATCGGTAGGTATAGGGACCGAACAAAGTTTCAGACGAGGCGCGAGCCCACGTCGATGGCAAGCGGATCTCGCGCAGGGAGGGCCTCCTCCGCCACGGGGTTCTTGCTACCCGCTAACTTTACAAACCTCTTTACAGATCGTTATTCGTCCGATCGAGGCCACACATAAATCGGCACCACGGATAGGGTCGAGGAGAAGACGCGAGGCGTGCGTGCCGCGGCCAGAGGGATATATCGTTCACCCGCCCGGAAAACTTATTCGAATCGGCTTAGCCCGGGTCAAGGGCTGTCGTAAAATCGGCGTAGAACACCCGCTGGGTCCCTCCTCGATCGATGACGATTCCCCTGGAGGGAGAGGAATACCCCCTGACCATTCTACTGATTTTGACGATAGTTTTCGACCTGCTATCGCGGATTTCGAATGAGTTACGAGGGTTTCTCTCTGTGGAGATTCGTGACTAGCTGGACATACGACGTTGTTCTTTTGCTGTTCGTCGGAAGGGATCGCCGCAAGTCACGAAAGCATCACGTTTACGATTGTGGAAAATCTTGATGCAGCCACAGCGTAGTGACACGTGATTGTTACGACTGCATTGGCGAAAACAATTTCGAGAAATGCGTACAGAAGTTTTGAAATGTGCGATTTAACGTTTGAACCGTGGACAGTTGCTTCAGATGTGTAATTAGTGACGAAAAAATAGAATCTGATTAAAGACAGGGGTGTTCCGAGTATTATAAATATTTTATAATATTTCGGAAACACTCAGTTTCATAACTGAAACTTTGCACATTGACAGACTTGGTTATTTTACTTGCGAGAACGTTGCAGTATAGGGGTAATATGCGCGATACTCGTAATGAAATACGATGGCACGAAGTATGGAATAACTGACACATATATTACACATTAGAGCATCTCGTTTTAACTACCAAGAAACCTCGTCACAGAACAATCTTCCCCACCTGGTTTTCACACGAGACACTCGTTTGATAATTAAGTGCGAAAGAAATTTCACAAAAGAAGAGATGGAAGATCATTCTCTAAACGATTAAACTCTACTGCCGATAATCCCGCGGGGCAATTGCACAAAAAGATACCTGTATCAACGTTGTAAAAATGTATGCAGCTCCGATCCGATTATACGAGTGACTCGTAAGAGAGTGATATGCAAAACTCGATGGAGAAAGATGACAAAATTCTCGGATGGACTTGCTGGAGAAGCGAAAGAGGACGGGGGCGGCGGGTTGGTGGAGGACGTAGGAAGAGAACGCAGTAAACGCGGTGGTACCCGGCATTTTATGAATAATGGTCAAGAAACGTTTCTCGACGCAAGCCGAGTACGGTGGGCGTTTCTTCGTTTCTTTACGGCCTCGCTTTTACGATCCATTCGCTGCCAGGCTTACAGGCGCCCGCGACATCGATCCGCGTCTGGATTCTAATGATTTCCTGCGATGAAATAACATATTTATTCTAATGCCCGGCGAAACGGCGCGAGCGCCCTTTCATTAGCACGACACACCTTCTCGATCGACCCGAGCGCCGCTGGTTTTTTCGTGGCGCCGATTTTCGACGCGCAGCGAAGGCCCACAGGTTTGTTCGAATCTCGCAATTAGTTTGAGATTCAACGTCGTAAAATTCGGAATCGAGGTTTGGATTTGTTGCGCGCCACTTAGGTACCACTAACGAGATGAAAGAACGAGAACTTTATGTTTGGCAGGAGATGGTGTCAAAATTGTGATAATTGTGACAATTGCATCGAACATTGAAATCTTCGTAGAAATCTATTTTGTTCGATCATCTTTGACCATCTTTTGGGCAACTTCAAAGAAGAGAGAAAAAGAAAGTTTCAAGAATGATTTGACATCCTTGTCAATAGTGAAATCTAGCAAATCGTTTATAGGCTTCGAAAATTTGACTTTCCATTCTTTGAAATCGACGCCAAGCAAGCACTTGTTAACGAAATCGTGCATTTTCTTTTTCTAAAACAAGCTTGAGCAATCAGTCGTCAGATTACACGATGAATTTGCGGTTTAAAATGAAATTGGTTACATATCTATTAGAAAAAAAACGCAATTACTTTTCGACCAACCCAATAATAACGTAGATGCACGATATTATTTCGTTGCTAGTCGCGAAAGAACGTCGATGAAATTTGAACGCGAGAATGTATAATACAAAAGTCTCGTCTTCAAAAGTGAAAAGAAGGAAGTATCTAACCTATCCTGGACTAGAAAGAAAGTCCAGAGCGCGTGAAACAGAAAGCGTGAAAGTAACAAAACCACGTTCGTCAATGGAACCATTCGTCAGAGTAAGTCGACTCCGCGCCAGATCTCGTTTCACAGGCGACGATAACACCGAAACTCGTGTTCTCGGGGCTTTTTTTTGCCACAGCTCGTCGTCTCGTTTGCCGACGACACGCCTGCGTCTTCACGTTGGTAACAATGAAAGTCGACGCCGCGCGCCCCGGTCGATGTTGTTGCTCGATCGAGGAAACCAGTGGCGAAGGAGCACGTGTGCGATCGTCGTGCGTGCTGGCTGCAGCGCTAGCTAGGGTTTCACAGAGAGTCGACGATTTTTGCGGTCGGAGATCTCAAAGGTCCCCGAAAAAGGGAGCCGAGTAGAACGGGATGAGTCCTGGCGCCACGTCGTTGCGTGGCTGACACGTGATCCGTCTGCAGGGGTGTGAACCGCGTAAGTTCGTCCATGGCCCTTTCCTCTCTCTTTCTTTTCTTATTCTCGCCGTGGTTGCACGGCTAATGACGCGCGAAAGGAAGGAAGAAGAGGCCATCGGTCCTCCCCGTTGCCGAATTCGAGCTATTTTCAAAAGTCGGCTGTGCGCCATCGAATCCTTGAACGTTGAACTTGTGAACGCAACACCCCCGCCGCGATCCTCGGAAAGTTTGGACGACGAAAGTTATCTCACATTTTTACGATTATATTTTTCACGCGTTGCGTGGTGCGTTATTACGAAATTTCTCCACGTTGTTCCGAAACTTGGAAAGACTACAAATTTTCGTGTATTCTCATACAAGACTTTTAAATGAAAATTACAGAGAATAGATAGCACGCAATAACACGGTGCTTTCTAATATTTAGATTTAGTCTAATATTTATATTTAGATCATATTTTCTGTTGAGATTCGGTTCTTTTAATTGCGCGAAAATCTAACGATCAGACGTGACTACTGCTGAAAACGATCTAGCTTTAAATACATATTACGATTTGACGATGTCATAAGGAGTGACAAAGTTAACATTTGAAACTCTCAAATCAGCTGGATCAATGATACTGTTGTCGTTACGAAAGAAATGCTACAGATCGCGAAGAGTATTTACGATTGTGATTCAGGCCAATGACGTAATAAATATCGAATATAACGAGTGTGACGGTCGAAGCAGGAAAGGAGGAGCAACTAGTGAGTCGATACACATTTCGACGGGTAGGAAACGATTATCACCCCCTCAAACGGCTCGTTACTTCACCCTAGCATGCGAGAGAAGCATCACGTAGCAAATCTCCGTGCGGCAGATTTGACAAGGTACTTTCCGTTGGACAATGCCGCCGTGATCCCCTTCGGTATACAATTGATCTTCTATCAATGAACACCATTCATCTTGTCGACGAACAGATAATAATTCTGTTTCTGGTACACGATACCCCAGGTGTATCGAACGCGGGGGACGCGAACCGATGGATGTTTTATTTCGCGATAATTCACCGTGTACTCGTGAAAGGTGATACGGTCCATCCACCGTAGCGAGTGCTTGGAAATTTTTGTAATCCTCGCTTCTTTGTAAGACTGAGGAAACCATCGTCGAAATGTGGAATTGTAGATCTTTTTATTGAGGATTTCTATACGAGTGTATATTTCGACTAGAGACGTCAAATGAAAGTTGTAACTCTACTTTGAACATTTCATAAATATATTTTCAGCTTGTATACTTGAAGATTTCGCAACAATTCTACTTGTTACACCAAATGAAATTGTTAAGTTCTAATGTCTACGAAAGATCGAAGGCACGTCTATTTTCTGACGTGAAATTCGGAAATTACGACAAAAGAGACAGTTATATCAGTTTACATCTCCCGTTCCAAAGTTCTCTTTATTTTTTAAAACAACAACCTTTACCCTCGCGAGAATCCATAATGGAGTAAAATCTCTTGCACGAAGAGTGGGACGAAGAGTCACACGGAGTAAGAGTCACGCAAGGGGAGTGAAAAAGAAAAGAAGGAAAGGATAAAAAGGAGGGAACTTGAAAAAGGAGGAAACTGCAGAGACACCACGCGAGTGACCATAAATCCCGGGTGTCACGTTGGTGTTGAGTTGCGGGTCTCTGAAGGAGCCATTACTTTCGTAGCATCCCCGAGGAGCTCGGCCCCGGAGCGCAGAGAAAACGGGGGTGGGAAAAATGGCGCAATAAAATCGTCTCTCTGACGTGTACACGGCCCATGTACACATGGAGTGTACCGGGTGTCCTGCTACGTGTGGGTGTATTATGTACAATGCCGGTAGTATGTATGTACGTACCGTTTCTCTCAACTCTGGAAGGAGCCACCAGTAGTTGTAGAGAGGCGGTGAATCAAGGGTGAGAGCGAGCGAAAGAGAGAGAGAGAGAGAGAGAGAGAGAGAGAGAGAGTGGAGGGATAAGACCAGAGGATGGAAAGAGAGGAATAGGAATCGGGTTCGGGGGTTGGGTTGAACGGAGTTTCGCGTAACGAAGGTAATTTCATTCTTCGTAAGGAAGGTTAGCCTCTATGGAGCGAG
>KQ435748.1:682264-720587 GCA_001276565.1 Melipona quadrifasciata
AAGAGACTTTCAGAATAACAAACTGCGAGAAAAATGGAAGGGAAAAGCCTTGAGGGGGTGAGGGTGTACGCGAGGCCGTCAACTTCGGCTCGTCGACGATTCGCGAAGGTTTCGTGGGTGGCTTGGCTGGGATTATCGGCCGTGGAAAGAATAGATATACGCCTTATTATGTCGCAGCGGGACACCTAACCGGAGGATTTCAAAGGATAGGGCGTTCGCGCGCGCAGCGTGGCGCAGCGGAGCGCGTGAGAAACAAACGCCCGTGAATTAACATTTTAGAGGAGAGTTTTGCGGAGAAAGGAATAAAAGCAGGAGGGATGAGAATAGAGGTGTTCAGAGTCGGTCGAGGATCTAGTGTTTCGGGGTAAGATATTCCTTAGGGGGATAAAATAATTATGCCCCCATAAAATAATTATCATCACGTTCTGTTCGAATAGTAATTAGCAAACTTTATTTTAAGGTAAGTAGTCCACAGATATAGTGAAAGAAGTTTAATTACAGGGGGAATGTAACATTCTTCGCACATTTCGATGTTTTGGAGCTAAAGTTGTATCCAAAAGAAAATTAATGTTTTTCAAAAGACACAAAGATAGAAAACTCGTCAAAATAACTGATATCAAACTAATTCCTTTTACAGTTACTGAAAGTGTTTCATTGAATTTTATTCAGGCGCAAAATAATTAATATATCTATCCGTTTCTAATGTATCATCGTAATTATATAGTCATCCGTATATAAAATATTTAGATACATACATATATCAAAGGTGGATCATTCTAGCGTTGAACCTACACAAATAGTAGTACAAATCAATCACTGAACAAAGACTGACTCGCATCAATTCACAACAATTCTCGCACGTCAACATTCTCAGCTTCGAAAATATACCGCATTTGAAGAATCTCGCAGCATAAGACAAGATGAATCCTGTGTAAATCAAGTTTTCAGAAACATTCCCTGCTTTGCATATTTCAGTTGCACGGCGTAATTAGATTGCGTAATAAGTATGTCAGTTGTCTGCTTTCGATCGCGAACAGTACATAAAGAAAGAATGAAAAAAAGGAAGCGATGGAACAGCGGTCTATTTTCATTCAGTGATTCGGCACGGACCGTGCAAAGAAGAAAACGCGAGACTTATTTAACATAAATGGCGGAAGCGATCGCGTTAGGTCCACGTGTTAACCGCCGCAAATCCACGCACCCCAGGATTCCGGGACCAGACGACGAGACGGGTCCAGGATTCAGGTATTACACTGGTTTTGTGTAGTGGCCTGATTCACAAAAGGTGCATCGTCGGTTAACGTAGGCCGACGTGTGTTTATAAATAGGCGGCCGGATTCGCTAGAGGGGTCGTGAGAGCGTATTTCGTCATCCGTGACGATTTACGCCCCGAATCGCTCGCAATTATTGCTCGGTCATCGAGCCGACAGCCGAGTATAAACACGTTGACGTTTCGCGAAAACGATGAACTCCGGTGGGCTCCGGGGTGATGAACGATCGAGATGGATTTATCGCGATTCTTCTTCGGACGAGGAATCGGAGGAAGTCGAAGCTTTGATGTTGATTAATGAAGAGACGATGGCTGAAATTTTACATTGTAATGGACGAAAGAGTAGACGTGTATTGTATGTACATTTATGCACGTCGAGGATTATATTATCATTCACCTTGTGTAGTAAAATTAAACAGTAGAAATTAATTTCATTGAAATTTCTTTTGATACTAACGAGCCCGAGATTCCTAAAACTTGAAACAAAGATATTGAAAATACAGTTTGAACTACTATACTACTCGAGTACAAAGGAATCGAGAATGTGTCTAAAACAATCTCTCTGTTAATAGAATATTTTCAAGTTTCAACGATGTTTTCGAATTTAATACTAACAAAATAAAAACCATCGTTGCGTATTTCTCTCTCGACGAAGAGTTACCAAAATTATCAAATTCACAAATTACACGTTGCCAAAATGTACAATTGCAAACTGGACGGTTAAGACGGTCAAATTTTTCTTAAAAAACTAGCAAATCAGCCGATCTTTCCACTTACGCCGCGAACAACAATTTCGGTTGAAGGACCGCGCAGTTTCCAGCGGCAACAGTCTCTGAAGTGTTTGCACGATCCTCGAGCTAGCGGTGGAGCGAATCGTACGAGGGATTGTTTATTCGATTGATCGCAACCGGGGGTGGCCAGTCAGCGGTAAACTAATGCGCACCGGTGATGCTCGTTGCTCGCGCTAATTGATTGATTACGCGGCCAAATATTATGCTCATTTTCGTGACGGTTGGCGCGGCTGGCCGTGCAAACACATTTCACTCGAGAGCGCAAATCGGTAGCGACTTTGCGCGGCCGCTTTGCAGCTTCCGGTGCCAACCAAAAATCCATCCCCGTTTTTGTATGTCGCCAACCGACTGTGGTGATTTTTTGTTTTTCTTACAAGCGAGGCGCGCAAATACTCGATTGCTGGCAAATAACTCGTTCTCGCGAAGTCGATAATGAACCAAACTCTTCTCTTTGGTGCAAATTTTCCAGAGATTTTTGTAACGAGAGTGAGAAAAAAGGAAGGCGGCGAAGAGCGTTGCGCGACGATCGTTTAGCGCGATACTTGTGACCAGCAGAAGATCGTACACGAATGCGTTTCTTTTTTTTAAGAGGAAAGATTGTTAAAAAAATAGAGAGTAGCTTCGTAACAATATATATCAGTTTCTAAGAATATATAAATTATTTCATTAGAATCTAATTCCACCCAAAGTTTTTTCAACTTTTTCGCAAAAATGGCTAATGAAGTATAACGTCGATATACAAGCTCCGTGTTCTTCAGAAGAAACAAAGTAGTTCGTAAGTGCGTCAAATTAGTACTACGGATTGAAGTACAGTTGCGAGGTTGAAGTGCAAGCGTGTTTTTAAAGTCGTTAGTGACTTCATTAAGAACGAAGTGAAATTTCTATTCGAGTAAAAACCTTGAAATGAAAACTACGGTTTCGTCTTACTTTGGTATTTCCGACGTTAAGTGGAATAAGACAAGACCAGAGCATTCGGAAAGAAGCACTCTGCCACGAAAAACTTCCCAACTATCGTATATTATGCGATTCTCGACATTCAAAATGGTGCCAAAAGAGAGCTTCTCATTCATCGGCACAGTTTCTCCCCTCGCGACGTCCTTTGTCACCGGGTCGAACTTTGTCTCGTCCCAGATACTCGTTCGACCCCCCAATTGAAGAGCGAAAACCAACGCATACCATCGAGTCGCAGCACGATCCTTGAGCAGATCTTGGAAAACAAGCGCGTTCCGTCCTGATCCAATCGGTCACGAAGAAGAGGGTCTGTCGCTTGAAGAGGACGCCAGCTCCGATTTTATCCCCGGGCACCAGTCGTCGTCCTCGTCGTCGTCGACGTCGTCGTTCCACCCCAATTAGGGAGGAACTTCGCCGACGTTCCCCTCTCTCTCCCTCTCGCCCTCTTTTCACCCTTCTCGCCCTCGTCTCTCTCTCTCTCTCTCTCTCTTCCTCTTTTCCCTCCGACGCCGCCCTCGATCCTTGTCCTTTCGACGAAACGTTTCTCTCTTTCCGTTTCGAGCGACCGTGACGTCGACGCTCTCGATTTCACCGAAAGCCGACGCTAACGAGCACATGGAAGTCACGTGGAAATACGACGTGGACGTAGCCGGAGGGAAAACGGGGGGCGGGGGTGCTGCTCCTCGCTCGTTGTGAAAAAGTCGTGACGGTCACGTGGATCTGACAGGTGAGCCAGCGTCCCGAGCTCTGTGTACACGTTTCCGGGCTAATAAGGCTCCTTCCGGCTGACGATCGATTGCCAGCTCCCTCTCCCGGAGGATTCTACTTTTGGGGCGAGTGCTTTCTGAACTTGGAGAATCGTGGAATCTGTGTACAGAGGAGACTTCTTCGAGAAGTTTATAATTATTTAAAGATATTTCGTCATAATCTTTCGCAATTTTTCTTGTCATCGGTTCTAAATAGTGGCGAAGCAAGCGAAGCTGACAGTTTAAATAGTCCAACTAGTCCGCCGTGGAGGGAATTTCACAATTTTTAATTTCTATCGGTGATTGTAGCAATTGCTAGATTGCAGATTTTTATGCATTTGGATGTAGGAAATTCGAGAGACCAATCTTGCACGTGATAGGAGAAAGTATGTAAAATATTTTCTATTAAGTTTCTTCTTTTTCAATTTTGTATTTCGAAAGATACGAATAATGAATAAAAATTTCCACAGTTTGCTAATTATAAATAACAAATTATCATACTTGTGACATTTTCAAGTGAACGTCGGTAAAGAATATTGGAGTTTAATGTCAAACAAGTTTATCCAGAGATACCAATTTTCCGGCTAAAATTGTAAACTGTACAGCTGTGGAGGACAATTCTGCAAACCCTTGTGATTCTTATCTGCCTCATTGTTTCGCGCAAACAATTCGCAGACAGGAAACAAAATTGCCAACGTTTAGAGATAAATCTCAGCCGCTGGAACGAATCCTTTCACGCGATTAAGCGTGAAACCGAGCCGCACAATAGACGATAATTGACGAAGCCGAGGATCACGACGCGCGACAGACGGCGCGTTAAAGTCACGCCTGGAGTGGAAAGGGAAAAAAGAAAAAGGAAAAAACGCAGGGTGGTCGGATGACAATTGATTGCGGTGCGCATAAATTCCCTTGATGTCTTCATATGCTGGCGATCAGGAAGGGTTGGGGCGCGATAAATTGTTAGGGGTGACGCGACCGAGCTCGAGATTCCACCAGTCGATATGAAGAAACAAACATCCAACGAACGCGTCGTGTTTCGTTGCGATCTCCTCTTTCCTTCCCAAAACTTTCGATTCGGAGACGTGAAGGCTGCGGTTTCGTTGGAGGGAGACTTTGAATTTCTGGAATATTTCACTAAATAGAGGTCAGTGAATCTCCGTCGTGATTTTTCGCGATTTTTCTCTCCCAAAGTTGTGTGTTTCCTTGCGACTTTTCTTTTCCAAGGTTTTCCAATCCCTGGACGTCGAATCTGCCGAATTTGCAAAGAATCTCCGAATTCGTTTTTCCACCTTCAAATCCATGGAATTCCGCCGAATCTATCGGGATTCCCGAAGCGGAGATCTCGAAAACCCTTGACACCGTTCGCTGCTCACTTGGGGCTCCCCACTCGGCGCGGAGCAGATTTCGGCCGCTCGTGAAACGTCCGCTTTATTTGTCTATTACACGGGGCTCGACGTCGAGATCAGCGCGAGGATTACAGCGTGCACATGAACGCACACGGCCGGAGACGCAGAGGGACGCGAACGAGGATAGCCCCGATCGAGGGTAGCATATGTTAGGGGTTTCCTCGCGGACCCTCCTGGGGGTTGCGGGTAGAGTGGGCTACCCCCCCAATTACCAGCGCCCCTCTGGCTTCTTCGTCTCCTGTCTCTGTTCAGACGGGATCGACCCTTCCTGAAAGTACTTCATTACGCAGACAGCCGTGTTGACTTGTATTGTGCTTGTTGAAAACGGGAGACAAGAGGGAGGAAGAAAACGAAAGACACACAGCCCCTTCGAATAATATCTGTGACGAATCGCCTTGCGCCTCTGCGCCCCGGGTTCCCTTCGGCTTGTTTTTACTATCCACTGTCGTCGTCGCTGCGAACCTCGCTTCGAGCTTCCCTTGGAAACACGCTTTTTCCACGCGCGTTTTTCCTCCGGAGATCCGTCGTCGGCGAACCTCTCTTCTTCCACGCTGAGAGGTGTCGTTCCCTCGAGCTCGGAACGGGCGCGATTCGGATACTCCTGCTGCGAAACGTCACGTCGGCTCGTTCGTTAACGACGAACGACAACAGAGCGTTCATTCGAGGAATAACAAGGCTTTTTGACGACGGCAGGTATAGCGGCCTTGGAAGGAGTGGCTACTGACGTTCTTTGAAGTGTAGATTTTACGCTTCTGTGGTGTTTAGAAAGCTCGTTTTGTTGAATATAATACTGCGGATAATTGTCATAATTTACTTTGCTTTTGTCGCAGAAGTTGAGTAAGAGCCACTGTACTGTTAAATTCAACACTACCGACGTGGTCAAAAAGCGACCGATTTACAATTTCTGTTTAGAAATTTGTACAAATCGAATGTATCTTTACAGATTCGTAAGGTGCATAAATAAAAGCTTGCGTGCTCTTATGTTGTATTCGTGAAATTTTCCTCTTTCATTTGCTTTGATAACTCTGATGGAAATTTTAATGCTTTGGTTCTCGTGTTAAATTTAAACCGATTAATCGCAATTTGTAAAATACCTAGAATGAACGAAACATGCAACGCAATGGCCATTATTCTAAAAACTGATTGATACACTGAGTCGAAAACTCGTGTTTGCAGCCTGCGGAAACTAAATCCAGCCTTACAACTACCAGTTACTACTCGCTCCCTCAACAACTGAAAGGTTTACTGAAAATCTTCCAGAAAATTGGCACGATGCTCGTTAATTCGTAAAATTGCCCTACGAACGTTCCAAAGTGAAATAAATCACAACGACTTGATTCCCGAATCCCCTTTCGTCGCGCCGGTCGAACGAAATCGGATTCGCGACTCGCAGAGCGGAACGCGATTGTACCAGACGCAGGTTCGCGATTTCTCATTGATAAATCGAACCGCAGGGAACGAGATCGACGAGCGATACACGCGTGCCAAACAAGCGTTGCAAACAACTCTACGACTACTCGGGCGCGACTAAGTATTTGGCCAAACACATTTTAATCCGGCGGGCAAACAGGCACGGCAGTGGAAGGGTGGCTTGTTTAAGAAGCGGACGCGAGCAATCGAGATAATCGTCGGAATGGGAGCAGCCGACCGACGCGATGCTGGCAAGGTGTCGGCCACGCCGAGTTATACTCGCGGTGTTTAACGCGCAGGTTGCGATCAGGTGTGTCCGATAGTTAGCTGCTGCGTGCACGGCGACCATCTACGCGGTTGTTGCCGCGTTAATTGTCGATCACGCTTCTGTCCCGCAACTGGATTCAATTGGCGAGCCTCGTCGCGTTAATTTCCGAATTTTTCATTTCTTGTAAACTGTTTCATCGATCGGCCAAGATAGTTCTTTTACTGACACTTACATCACAACTTTTCAATTTTCAATTTTGCTCCATTCCAACTTACATTATCGAATGTATATATATTTTTATACGATTTTAGTACCAAGTGTTTGTACATCCTTTCTCTCTTTCTTGAACATTTCAAAAATATTAATTGTCACAAGCATTGCGACGTCGTTTATCAATTTATCATCTATTTTGAACTTTTAGATTTAGTGACACGAAATGAGAAACATTGACACTCTGATGTTACCGTAACGTTCTACGATCTTTAAGAATGTTTTTTATACGATTTTAATATTAAACATTTATACATCTTTTCTTTCTTTTTCAAACGTTTAAAAAAGTATCTATTTTTATTCGTCAGCTATTCATAGATTTATCATTTATTTTGAACTCTTAGATTTAGTGGAAATGAGAAAAATTGACATCCTACGATCTTCAAAGATTCTTTTTTTCTTCTCTCTTCTGAACATTTCAAAAATCTCTGTTAATTGTTGGATTATTAACTATTCACGGTATATTTCGTACTCTCAAACTTAGCGATACGAATAACAAAAATTGTCACTCTGACAATGTTCTGTCTCAAGATCTTCGAGTATTTACACAAAATTGAGCAACTGGATCGAACGCGTTCCTACGCACGTCTATTTAATTCGCGTTATCTCGTATATTCGCTATTTCACTGGCAAAAAGAGGCTTCGACTTGGCAAAACTCATAACGAAAAGTGGCGCAACCGGATCGAACGATGGGGGCAGGTTTCGACAGCGGCAGAAGCCCGGCCAGCGGTGTGCAGGTGAGGAAGAGAGCAACCCTGCTGATTAATGGCGCGCAATCAAAGTCAGCGTCAGAGGATCAGCAGCGGGTCATAAAGGCAGCGTTTAACATCGCGCAATGCCGCATCATTCCTTTGCTATAAATCAGTCTAAGCGGATCTCTCTCGGCTAGAGAGAGGAACGATTTCTTCTCCATCGGCTACCATGCGCCTCAACGTCCGTGTCATCGTACTCGGCTTTCATACTCGTCGAACCCTTCTCCCCCTCCCCCCTGCCGTTACGTCACGCCTTTCTCACGCACCGTGAATAATAACACATGCGGCGTTGTTGCGGCCGCGTTGTCGCGTTCATGAACGGCTAATTAACGATTTCGTGACCGTTTGTGTCTCGAGGCGACCGCTCGTTAGCCGTCAATTGCCCAATTTTCACTCGTTTCAATTATTACCCGTTTCCAACGTTTTACGCCCGTCTCGATACACCGAAACCATCGATAACGCGATGGTAATTTATTACAGTGACAATTCGCGTTAACGCGCGCACGCCGGAATAATGAGCTGATATACGCGCGATGTACAATAAATCATTAAGGTCATAATGTGGAATTAGAGAACGGCCTGACGCGCGTAACGTGGCGGGTTTGGTTTGTAACGATTTTGCTTCACGATTTTCTAGAGATTCGTCAGTTGGCCGATTGAAATCGAAAAGAGCAGACGCGCGTGTGGTTGCACGCTGCGGAGATGGACAGGTGGACAAAGGAATCGATAGACGGATGTAGATGGAGCAGATAAATAACTTAGGGTACAAGGGGTTTTCGAGCAGAGAGAACGGAGGACGTATTAATCGGTTGCGCGAGGGGAGGAGAGAACTATGAAAAATTCAACCGTTCCTTCGGAATAACGTCGGAAACGAAGCACAAAGGGACAAAAGTTACAGGAAGAATATACACCGGATTCCTATGACTTTCAAAGAGAGCTCGTTTCACTCGTTTTCCCCGCTCTTTGCGCTAAAGAAAAAGCTTCTCTTTCATCATTGCCATTTTCGTAATCTTTTCATACACCAAAGAGCAAACTTCTTCTCCTCTTCTTGGCTACTCTTTGTACTACCCGAGATTTCGCATTCTCTTTAAAAGAAACTCTACTACTGCGTAGGAGACGCTCTGAATGACACAAGTCGACGAGCTTCGACGCGTTTCAAGCTCGTTTAAATTTAACATTAAATTAAATCAATATCTTTCAATTTCTGAGAGTTAGTTTGCGTTAGGATGGACGAGGTGATTCCTTCCTCTGCTTCGCTGTTTCTGATGTTATCCTATTGCCTATTGCTCCTAAAAATCTTTCATAATAGTTGATAATGGTATTATCGATAATGGACTGGCGACCAGAAAAATAGTCATCGGTCGTAATGGTTATTTAAACTAAGATCAGACTGTGAACATTTGTACATTTTTGGTAAACTTAAAGCATAGAAAGTATCCAATTTCCAACTGGAATCTGATTCTGCAACTACACTCGAAAAAAAACATAAAATTGCGTGAACGTCCGTAGTCTGACGAAAGTGTCAATTCTTATCCCACAGCTTTCCAAATTTACATAGCAGCTGTTCAATCTCCAAACACTCTCCATCACTCCTGTTATTTTCCCGTGAACAAACTTAAATAGCAAATTTTAATCTTTTACGACGACGCGACAATACCCCCGTAACTGTACCAATCTCCAATTACTCCATCTTTCACCATTTTTCATTGAACGAACAAGATTCCCCTATAAACGAACGAATGAACAAGCACTGCTCCACCTTGATGTCCCGTTCACCTAATTTCTAACTTTTTCATCGTGCATCCTGCCAATCACCGTCACGCCGTCGAAGCGGGCAGAGGATGCGCCGTCGATTTTCCTCGTCAAGCGTCAAGCTGCGCCCGTTCGGTCGCGCCTCCTTTCTCCTCCGTGGACTCGATATTGAAGAAGAGAACCACTCACGCTGTCTTTACGATCTGTTGTACGCACCACCTGCTGGCTGCACGTTGCGCAATCGAACCAACTCCGCGGAGGACCGATTCGTCGCGATAATAGCAGCGTGTGTTCGGTTGGCGCGCGAGGCTCGCCGCTTCTTCATCGCCGAGGCCTGTTCGGGGCCGGGTGGTAATCACACGGCATCGAGGGCTATATACGCGATCTCTACAATGGCGGCTGCCTCCGCGCGCGGAAGAACGCGTACGCGTCCCGAAATGATTAATGTTGCCGCGGCCGATTCGCTCACGTCTTAATTCCGCGACATAATGGCCTTAACGACTCCACGGTGCCACGAGCACGCGGCGAGCACCGACGTTCAGTTCGCCGCGCGTTGTTCGCCCGAACGAAGCCGAGAAAGCGGAGGCGTGTCGTTCGTTAGACACCTTTTGTCGATCTTCGGATGCCGAAGGGTTGCATTTCGCCGCTGTCGCTTTGCCGTTCACCGACTACCGTTCCGCTCTCTCCTCTCCTTTCTCATTTTGCTTCTGGCTTCGATTGTGCTCTCGGTTCTCGGTCGAGATTCCTCCCCGAATCGGACGATTGCACGTTCGTCGAATTCGTCCGATTTTATCTCTTTTTCTTTTTTCTTTTTTCTTTTTTTTTCTTTTTGGAGGGAGGAGGATGGAATCGTGTCTGGTTATTTTCAAGCGTTACATTTTGTGGGAATGTGTCTGGTGTATGTACATTTCGTTGCATATCGTGCGTGCTTTAACTGCTAATATTTTGTACGACTGTTGTACATTATTGTACGAGACACTTGTCCTTCGAATTCTCGTTCGAGATAAACGGATAAACGGAGCTGCACAAGCATCTTGCGAAACGCAATATCGCAACGCAATATCTCGAGAGGGATTTCATTAAATCGAGATGGAGCTAAATCGACGACGAACGGGTAGTTTCGCCGATGCGGGCGATTATGCCTCGAGCCAAGAACGTATTTCCGTGCAGCGTAACGCACAATTGCATTCAGCCGACGATCTGCCTCAACGCGAGGCACGGATCTGCTCGTACGCGCGGCACGGATCAACAGTTTTCGAACAATCATGCAACTCTGACAATCCACTGACACGTCTCGAGCATGGAAACTCGGCGTTTCCTCTCGAGAGAGGTGGTACTCCATTCGTCGGCCATGTTCTCGCACGTGACAGCGTCACGTACTCGCTCCTGTGAGCGATCTGGTGACCGCTCTAAATACCGAGCAATTTCGCGCGAGAGACAAAACAGAAAAAGGGGAAAAAGAAGAAGAAAAAGGAAAAGAAAATGCTGCGATGCAATGTGTCAAGCGATACGAGCACGATTCAGCGACCGTGTGGTGAGGCACTAGCGGAGAACGTTACGATTCTGATAGATGATCGGAGATGTATATTTTGTATAAATGATAGATAAAAAAAAGAAATAGCACGATAGAATAGGAAATTATTTCATTCTAAAAATAGAATAACAAATGTCACGATTTCGATAGATGATCAGAGATGTATATTTTGCGTACAAGCGATAGAATAGAAAATTATTTCATCCTAAAACTAGAATAATAAATCATCTTACGTGGAGAAGAAGCCTAACGTCTTTCTAACGATTGGAGTTATGAGAAATCGCCCGAAGAGGAAAGAGAACGGGAAAGAAAGGGAACCAGCCGCCTCCCGTCGACGCGATTTCGAATGAATCAGCGAAACTAGATCCAAGGAAAGTAGATCACCGAGAAATCGCGATGAAACGCACGCGGGATCCGCGAAGATCGATCGAGGGGGGCCAATATCCGGCGGACGAGTCGGCGATAGGTCGGCGCGACAAGCTCGATCGAATCGAACGAGCAGGGAGGTGGTGCTCCGCCGTTCGAAAGGTAACCACATTGTTGGACGGTGAGAGGAACGCGACCCGATTTGCCGATCAGCCTTTAACGAGGATTGTGTCGCGCGATGTCACTTTCGTCCTGCTTGGCTACACGCTTTCTGGTGCACGGCGATTATTCCCCGAATATGGACCACGGCGTATTTCAGTGTCGTCGCCTGTTGGTAATCGTCGGCTGCCACGTTGAAAATAAAATGCAGCCAACTCGAGAGGCTGGAACGAGAGTCGGAGGCTTTGGACTTGTTTGGAAACGGGAGTTTCTTCGCTGGACGTGGCACGGGATTTTTAGGAATGGAAACGGAATAAGAACGAGTAATTTTCTTTTCTAACGAGAACATGTGAAGACACGATACAGAGTTTAATATGACTTTAATTAGTACGATTAGATACTCTGGAACTTCAAATTACACCCTGTACGATCGAGCAATCTGTATCAACTACTTTTCTATTGTTAACGCGATCTTATTCGAAGGTCTTTGTCCTCATTAAAATGGAAACAAGATTACAAAACGAAGATTTGGAAACCAAGGTCGAGCTGATGCGCAAAGTGAGTTGGAGAAATCCAAGTCTCGAATCACCGCGTCTCGCAAAATCGCTCGGACCTGTTTCAACGCACCTCTGATTCAAACCTACCCTGCAATTACAACGACAGAACCACAAAGAAAGCAAGATCTATCCTAGACAGTTTTCGAAGAGGTTTCGTGATCGTCTGTTTTGCGTTGATCTCTGTGTGTTCGATCAGAATGCTGTTCACGGTGGTCGCAACAAAGAACAATGGCGCACGGTGGCCAGCGTGGATAGTCCGTCATTGTTCCGTGGCAGGGGATTCGTTTCAGATCCACCCAGGACGTTTTGACCCCGCAGCGAGATAAGAACGGTCGGCTCTCTTTGATTTCACCGTGTGGAGAGAGGGATACTCGATGTAGATCATCGGACAGAGAGGCCGAAGACGACCCGGCCGATGTTACAAATGGACCTTTCGATTCGATCATTTATCGGCGCATCCGCATTTACTTGCTGGTATTCGATTTAAATATCGTTGAAATAGACATTTTCTTACATTAGATGTGAACGTAATATTTGATAATGGTTTTACTACGATTCCCGATTGTTGAAACTAAACTAAACTAAACTTTAGGTATCATAACCTATATTTGTCAGTATATTGCCATAAAATATTGCCATTTCGAGTTTATAACGTTCTTCTCCGAGACGTAGAAACGTCGAGAAACTTAACCAAAAGACACGCGGCGCAGCGTTACGAAGCAACCGTTGGAGAAGAAAGAGGCGAAATTCAGAAAAGCATTTATCTCATCACCGGGCAAACATAAATTATTGCCTTACGGTGGCTCGAGACGTCGCCGCGTCTCTGTTTCTTCCGTTGGAGAAGGAAGGCGGCGCTCGACCTTCGATAAGACCCTCTCTTCGAAATCACCACTCCACAGAGAACGGTCAAAAATCGGCGATCGGTGCTTCCGTACGCAGGATTCCACTCTCACGGAGCGTTTCGCCTCGCTGGAATCGGCGTAGTCATCGTAGCCGGGGCCGCTCTTCTCCTGGCTGCGACCACGGCAGTGACTAGCAAATCTTGCGAGGATGTCAACGACGTCCCCGCAACAGGATCCTCCTCCTTTGCCCTTTTCCCTCGAGCCTTTTCGTTTCTGTTGCTTCGCCGTTCGATAAAGAACAGAATATCCAACGACGGCGACGGCAGAAGCGTCATGAGTCATCGTCCAGTCATTCTTAAACTGCCTTTTAATATCTCCACTCGAATCCGTGGTGACACGAAAGGAGGTGAGAGGGCACACACGGGCGATTGTGGCCGCGACTACCTGCTCTTGGTGTTGGCGCTTCGTGGCAACGGCATCCGCCTTGTGCGTGTATGCACGCGTGCGAGAAGGAAGGACGAAGCTGTTGAAGGTTGGAGGGACGGCACCGGCAGGAGAAAAGTCTGACGGTACCCGGGCGGTTTAATAATCGGAGGCTCGAAGCTATTACTCGGCAAATTCCTTCCTCTGGTCCCGGGGTTTCTAGCCGCAGACCGGCAATCGGTCACCAGTCATCGGTATGTCCTACCGTCCTGCCACCGTCGCCTACCACTCTCTCTCTCTCTCTCTCTCTCTCTCTCTCTCTTCTTCTTCTTCTTCTCTCTTTCGTTGACACTTGGAATTCGATGACGTTATTCGCGTTTATTAAAATCTTCGTTAGGAGAGAGGACGATCAAAGGGTGGTTGTGATCGATGACCGATCAAGCTCGATAGGCAGCCCACGGACGTCCACGTTTTTCGCGAATGCAGTTTGTTGTTCGTTTTACTCGCCAAATATCGTAATCGTGTTTTTCAAACAGCAACAAACCGTCTTTCACAATTTCAGACAGGACAATCACCTCGCCAAGTACCACTTAGATTTTACTCACTACTTTTTATTCGACAGAAGAGGTACTAAAGATTTCTCCAGTCGCTCGAGTTCAATTCAAACGTCATTCAGATTCCGAAAAATCCCTGGTCTAAAGCGACACACGTTCATCTCTAGCCAGGATCGTGCAACGCGCGTATAGATATACCACAGCGACACATTAGACGCGCACACGCGATGCACCGCACTGTAATTGAACGTATCGGCGTGTATCATTATCGGGACGACTGCTCTTTTTTCTTTCTCTCTCTCTTTCTCTCGGTTGCCACGGTGCACCAATTATCAGTCGCGCATTCTGGGAAACTGCACGGCGACCTGGAACGAACGGACCTACCGGCTGGCGAAAGAATTTTTGGGAAAAAGTTTCCAGAGGAACACGCAACGACGATTTTCGAGCGAGGCGCGGCTCCCTTCGGGGGCCGCTACGATAGATAAACAAACCAACAAGGAGATCGTCTCGGCGCTTCGGGCTGATTTTTTCTCGAGACGAAATAAGTCACGTAGAGAATCAGATTGCAACAATGTCGGCGGGATAAGAATAGGGTGCGGCTGTGAAATTGACGAGGCGGAATTGCTGTCCAAGACGTTGCTCGCGTATCTGGCCGTCTGGCTGCGCAATTTCTAATATGGGTCACGGTTTCTTTTGCGTCGCTCGGAAACGCCTCCCTGGGATTCTTGGATCGGGCGTTTCCGGAATTCGCGTGATTCGTGACTCGCGACACTGGTCTGTTCGTTAATTGCAGGACTCCAACCGTTTCGCTCAGGTATTTTGTAATAGTATTATAATGCAATTGGGATTTTGAAACTGGCCGAGAATGAAAATCACTTTTGCGCTCGTTGATTGAAACATGTAGCAATGTAAGAGGCTAGCTTGTATGGGTGGCGGCTGTGAAAACACACATCAACTGAAACAAACTACTAAGAACAATACTCAACAAACCGAACTGCACAAGATAGCCAACATACCCACCATTAGGGATTTCATAAAGGAATCACTTGGACAAACATACAATTTTAATCACAATAACTCGTTCGTCAGAGAGCACAGTAGATACGGTATAGATGAAATACCTGAAACTAAAATTAAACTCTCCAAACACGCAGTTACATATTAAGGGTAACAGATACAAGCGATGCAAATCGCGGGCAGCAGGTTTCTTGAAATTTCTCCTGCCATCTCATCGCAATCTCTATTGAAACGAGTAAAAATTTGCAAACAGATCTTACAATTCTTGTAGCGCAGAGAAAAGTCCCAGGAAAAAGATACAACGTAAGAATATAAGAAAAATATAAAAGGCTAAGAAAACTCTCGTTTCCCAGCAAATTGAGAGAAACTCGCATCTCGTTACGCTTTACGTTTGATAAAGAGCGAAATATAACCTTTCCACTCGTTTTCTACTCTTTAGAGAGCCGTTTCAATTTCTCTTGCTGACACGAGAATTCTGTCATGTCCGATTTCCGTTTTGCGTTATCGAACGAAACGATACTACTCACTGGTAGTAGCCCGTGACAAGTTTAGAGCAGCGTGGAAGTCGCGGCACGAGAACTCGATCGGAATTACCACCGCGGACATAAATAATCGCCTACGAGACTGAACAGGTTATTTACCATGCCCGATTCTTCTCCGGATCGTTTAACCATGCCCGTTCCGGCGTCCCGCCATCAATATTAACCGTCGAACACTCGAAGCTAGACCCGGTACGTCCTATTCCCCCGCGAACCGAAAGGGCTACACACGTATGTTACGTGCTACACACCGGCGCGGCGCGGCGCGGTGCGGCGCGGCGCGCATCGATGCATCGTGCACACAGCCCGCAGTGGAAACGGTGTGCACGTAGCTGGCGTACAACACGCTCTCAGCCCCTGTCAGCATCTTTCGCGGGCAGGAATATTTAGCGATAGCCGCCCGGAGCAAGAGCAACGGACGTTAACTAATACACGAAGCCGACTGTGGGACACAGTGACGTATGGGCCTCGGTAAATAAACTATTAATATTATGGTAACGTCACGCATTCCTATCCATATTGGCTGGCTCGGGCCCCCGAGAAAGTCGCTCGTTGGCGCCTGCAACCCTGGCTGGACGAACAGACGAACAGGGAGGACGGAAGGAACGGGATTGAAACGAAGAAGAAGGGGGAAACGGCCGTGTGTCGAGAGGCAGAAGAAGATTTACAAGCCGAAGAACAAATACGTAAATTACGGGGCCGGGGCTAATGGCCACGAGTACTGAACCGCCCGATCCAGTTAAACGCGCCGCGCGCACTGGCCAATGAACAAATCCAGCCCGGGGAATCGAGAGAGAGAGAGAGAGAGAAAGAAAGAGTTGCCGACGAGTCGTAGTCACAGGTGTCTTCTATCCTGCGTTCGTTACGTTCGCGTTCGTTGTAGCGACTCGTGCTACTCGCGGTCAGATTTCAGTTTGCAACTGGTTCGTCGCGATTCCGCTCCGATTCTATTACGGTTAGGGCATACTCCACGGAGGAGTATGTTTGTATCATACCAATCGGCTAATTTGTAGGACGAGATCGTTTGGACAGGATCGAGGATCGTGTTGCGCTCGCGCGTGTCTAGGTAAGGTCCGTGGTTTTCCACGTGTGTGGAAGGGGTGATTGATTTTTCATAACTTTGAGAGAAAGGCTGCAGTTTACTCGAGAGTCACGTAACAATTTCGCAAGATGGATGATAATTCCTAGATGAAATAGGTAATTTAATTTCTGATGAAAAGTCATCCCACCGACAAATCTCGAGTTCGTCGAATGTCACAGACGCGAACGTTTTCTTTTTCAAAAATCTTGCCGAGCAACCGGCGACCGACATCCTCGTAAAAGTAACACCGGAAAGACTAAACGGGCATCGCCGGGCCAACATGGAAGTTTCGAGCGTGATGAGATGCGAGGCAATCAATGCGCCATCAACTCGCCTCGATTTACGACTACATCGTCGCGAGGCCCATTCCAAGCCAAAGAACCACGAGTTCGTTTTCCCCTGTGCAGAAAGAGAGAGAGAGAGAGAGAGAAAGTGAGAGACCAACATACTCGAGACCAGCCAGGCCGGACCAATGGTCCCACTTCGCCTGGCCGACAGCTATTCTCTTCGGCCGAGAATTATTTCAATTTACTATCCTACCCTCTTCCATTGCATCTGGTCCCGACTTTTTCCTCCTTTTTCACTACCCCTTCAACCGCGCACCGTTTCTCCGACCCGTTGAAAGGAAGAGACGCCCGTGATTTATGAAGACGCGTCTATTACCACTGCATGCGCGTTGTGCTTAATCGTTCGTCTTTCGATGCCTCGCTATTGTCACTGTCGTCGATCCAGTCACTTGCGAAGGAAGATGGGATTGAAGCGGTATCGACGAAGTTTGGGGGATCGGTTGATCACTTTCGATGCTAAGTACAATAGACTTACAATATTATATATTTATGGAAAAACTTGATAAGTAAGCTTAAGAAGGTGCGTCAGTTGTTTACGAGCACGTGAAATCGCGTGCCAGTATTGTGAAACTAGATTCTCTTGAAGAAGTAGTAAATATGAAAATGAAAGTGTGGATGCGATATCAGATGGTTCTTGTTGACTTGTGAAGTGAAGTGAAGTTGCTCTTTCTTTCATCTGAACTTGCATTGATGCGTCCCAAAAAATCGGTGAAAAGTAACTTTGAAGAACCAACTTATCCTTGTGTATAATGTTTCTTT
The DNA here is from genome assembly GCA_001276565.1 of Melipona quadrifasciata. Classification (NCBI taxonomy): domain Eukaryota; kingdom Metazoa; phylum Arthropoda; class Insecta; order Hymenoptera; family Apidae; genus Melipona; species Melipona quadrifasciata. Next base: position 700,060 of record KQ435748.1, read on the forward strand.
CTTTCTCTTTCTTTCCAACACCAGTATTACTTAACGCAATATCGAGACAATATCGTTTTAAAACAATTTGCATATTGATATCTGACATTGTTTCCATGCAACTCAAAATCCATCTCATCCGCTAATTATATATTCATTGAAGTCTCTTAATTCTTTTCTGAGGCACGCGTAAATACATTATACAAAGCACAAGTGATATGTCGTACTTCCTTCCTGTAGCATTCAATGAAATCTTATTTCTCGTTCTGTCCAATCGATTCGTACAATTAAAAACAAAACCGCCCTCCTCGACAACAACTCGAGTGTTCCGTAAATTGCAGCGAAAGGGAAAAATGAGACGCCCACTTTTCAGGAAACCCCGACGGGAATTCGCTCGAATGAGGAACAACCCCTGGAGGGTGACAAAAGGCGCTGCGCGACCAGGAAGATTTCGACCGGTTGGCAAGAGTCATCGGTGTTTTCTGACGGCGTGAAGACAGAAATGAGGAATAAGAGTCAAACGAGAGAGAGAGAGAGAGAGAGAGAGAAGGACCGCTTAGAAATTCGTAGCCGCGCGTTAGAGACGCACGGTCTGGTTCGAATAACTTGTAGCGGTGGCGCCTTGACGCATGAATAACTAACCTCTGGCCCCTCGACTCGCGGTGTGGGTGGCGTTGAGATTTTTTTACATGACTGCTCGTCGGCATCGGGCCTGGAAATTGTGAGCCCAGTAGTAATTATTGCTCTGCCCCTCCTCTTCCTCCTGCTCTTTTTTCCTTCCGCTCCTTTTCCTTCCTCGCGCCTCTCGCCGACCCCCTCTCGCCCCCCCATCAATCCCCCCCCTCTCTGTCTTCCTGCTTCTTTTCTTCTCCTTTTCCCTTTTTTCCTTTTTCTTCATTTCTCTCTGCCCCTTACTTTTTATCTTCTTTCTCTTATTTTCTTTCTTTCCTTTTATCCGCCTCTCTAGCGCCCTCTTTCCTCCCCTCGCGCGCTCCGGTCGTTTAATTAAAGGGCGAGAACTCGCTAGGGAAACGCGTCTGCATTCGGCCGTTGATTTCTCTCTTCTCCTTTTTCTACGCGAGAGAGCCGGCGAGAGAGTCGATTTCTCGATGACACCGGATCCAACTGGATCTTCACGATTGATCTGCGATTCGCTTCGAATTCATTCGATCGCAGTTCTTCTTCTTCTCTCTCTTTTTTTTTTATACGTGCTTGAACTCTCGTCGTGTTTTTCTGTAAAACGTAGACTCGGCGGGTTACCGAAAGTTTGACATTTCGTAAGAGAACAGATCGCTTCTGAGAATATCGTGTGGCGCGAACAGTGTCGAAGAAATCAGAAAAATATGAAAATTCATTTATCCGTTCCTTAGAGTCACGTCTCGATCTTTTACACGATTCACACTTGGGATTTGAATCGCGCTCGATGCTGAATTCGATTATTTTCTAACTAATCGTTAACGCAAAAGGCCAACGTTGAACACTGACGCAATCATCGATAAACCGTAAATCCGTGAAACAACCTCACTGCGCGCGCATGAAACTAAGCAGCCAGAGGACGTGGAAGGATAAGGGAGGAAGAGGATCCGGCGATCGATCGAACGAGGAAGCTCTCCGCCGATTCTCACGAAATTTCCACGACGCGGAAAACGCTTCCCACGAAGCGTCCGTTTCTCTTTCCCCTCCGTCCCTTCCGCGAGGGACAGCTTTTTAATAAGCTGTCGTTTCTATCGGGAACACCTGACAAGCTCACCCGCGGGCGGACACACTGGCGGATACTTAATTCACAGTGCACGTAGCCTTTGGAAAGTCTCGCTACATGGCTGCCGCTGTCAAATAAAAATGCTCGTCCCGAACGGAGCGTTCGAGAAACGAGATGATTTATCGTATCGTCGAGACGCATCCGTAAGAAATCGACGAGAACCAGCGACGAGAGAGAGAGAGAGAGAGAGAGAGAGAGAGAGAGAGTCACGACAGAGTGGAACCGAGTGGAGGGGAAAAAGGGAAAAAGAAAAAAGAAAAAAGAAAAGGCGACTCGCCGAACGAGATTATCGACGGTGGACTCTTCTCAGCGTTGTTGGAAATCTCTGTTGCGGCCAAGAATTTCGCTAACCTTTTATTTCTACGTGCAACGAATTATCCTCGCCGTTTAACTAGAAATAGTCTCCGGCTATTGACGGACGCGTACGGTCGATCCCGTCTCGTTAAGGAATTTCACATATCCACGCTGCGAGGACCGAGGCCGGATCCCGGTTTCACCCATCGCGAGCCGTTTTTCCTCCTCCCCTCTCCCTTTCTTTCTCTTTTTAATTTTTTTTCGTCGGTGGAGTTATAATTGTATTTCGTACGAGCGTTCCCTGCCGCTGGAAAACAGGATATATTGCAGGAAGATAAGCATTGTTACGCCACGCAATCCTCCTTTTTTCCCCGCCACGGTTTCCAATTAGACGGGAAATACGAGACGCTTCTGTTATGCGGTTTATCCGGTTTCCTAATGCCTCTCCCTCCCCCCTCCAGCTTTCTGTCACATTGTTCTCCACCGCGGAAAGGGTTTTTCCTGCGACGCGTATGTATCGATTGTTCGATGTCCAGGCGTGTAGAAAATTTTGCTGACTCTGTAGAAGATGCAAACGGTAGCTATGTCTCTCGACGTCGATGCTAGAATCGTCCAAGATTGCGAATTAATCACTCCAGTGGCGATCGTTTGATCGATATTCGTTGCTACATAGAGATAATCTTTCCAAATGTGGACAAAGGCACACGCTTTTATTTAGAGACGAATGTTCGACAGGCGTTGATATCCGCTGACGATTCGCCAGCCAGACGAGTCTAAACCGATGGAGCGCACAGAGAGAGAATTAAATAAGCAGTAAATTGTATCGTAAAGTCTCGGGAATCCAGTAGCAAAAAATCGGCCGTACACGCACGTCGTTAAGGCTTTATAACTCGGCTGAATGCATTTTAATTATTAGCCTCGGACGAAACGAGCAACCCTCTTGCGAGGCTTGACTGGCGAGCGCGAGCTCCTCCGAGACCGGCGTGGACGTTTCCACTCCCTTTTCGCGACTACAGCATACTGCCGGCTGGCCACTTTTCGATCGTCAATGCGTGTCGAATCGAGAAACGGTCAAGCTTCTCGAAAAAAGAAAAAAAAAAGGAGAAAGAAAAAAAAAGGAAAGCGGCCGCGCGTTTCAATTTCGCGGATGAAACGAGCGGAAAAGGAAGCCGCTGGCTTCCTCTTTCTTCGTCTCCGGGCACTCTCCGTCGCTCTTCCACCGCGGTGAATCGTATGAATTTTTCAGCCGCTTCAACTTTCCAGCCGCCTCTTTTCGCGACGCTTTTGAATGCCGGCTGCACGCGGCATCAAACGACCGAAGCGGCGAAACGCGCTGCTTTCAACGAGGACACACCAGGCAAATGCACTATTTCTGTTCGCCGCGTTTTGTTTCCCCGATACTCCAGCCGACGCTGGCTAAGAGCCGTTGGAAGAAACGAATGAAACGAGCTTCGTTTTTATTATTATTATTATTATTGTTGTTGTCGTTTTTAATTTTTTTCTTGCTTCTTTCTTTTTTCTTTTTTTTTCTTTTTTCTTTCTGGAGTCGACGGTTGGTGAAAATCGACGTTCCGAAGCATTCGCTGTCGTGACAAGGTTACGAGATTTCTCTTCAGCGGAAGAAGATGTTTGAGTTCGCGATGCTGACTTTGGCGTTTTCTTTTGTTCTCTTGGTCGAAGAGGGAATCGCGTTTTTCATTTTTCATGGAGGAATAGCCTCGTAATTCCAAACATACTCCTGTATTAACGAAATCATGCTTATTTGGTCGCACTCGAAATATACAGTCTCTCATCACGGGGTGTAAACATCTGGAGATTAAAACAAGAATCAGAGAAGAAAAACAACTCGATCTGTTTCTCCTTTGTAACATCTTCGATCGTGATAAAAACTTTATACTTTCCTGAATGTAAGTTGTACCGAGCAATCCACACGACAAAATGACAACTATTCGAATATTTTCAAAACGATGTTTTGAATTAATCATTTTAAATTAATTCGGATATTCTAAAAATTGCGACCGAATGATTTAATTTGACACGGGAACGATCGAAGCATAAAATTTCCATCGGAGACGTTAAAGTCCACGAAAATAGAGAAACGTCGTGATACAATTTTTGTAACAATAAGAGTTACAAAAATTGTAAATTTTCTGTAAAACAAAACTCACAAATTGGTCGTTTTGATCGCTTTGGTGGTGCTAGCGTTAATAAACGTGAAGCGCAGAGTAACAGAAGGGGCGAAATCGGAATTTAACTCGGTCGAAAGAGGATCCGGCAGGAATGTAAATTTCTGCCTGTGCAACAGACTCCAGCGGGTCTGGAATCCCGTGTAAGTGTAACGGCGAGGACAACGCCACATATGGTTTCGTATGTGGCATGAATGGGCTGTGGCGCTAGCGAGCTTTTTGCGAACACGAAAGAAGCGGAGCTATTTATCAGTGGCCCTGCCTCGAGCATACTAAGCGGCCTTTTAATCAGTACCGTGATTTTTCCCCTGCCGCACGAAGGAAGGAAAAGGAAAAGCGGCCCCCTCGGATACGTCAACCGGGGATCGGGGCTAGGACGCAAGAAATCCTCGTATTATCGTTTAAACGTCTTCATTGAAAATCCATTCGCCGCGAATGCTTTTGTGCATGGAATTACGTCGGCGAAACGAACGCTTGAGAATGAGTATCCGAATTGTTGAAACGCGCACAACTCGAGATGAGGAGGAAGTACGAGCGAACATTAATGAATAAATATCGTGAATTTCAAATGCCAGGACCGAGAAGAAAACGCGAACAAATGTTGGAAATGTTCAAACTTTTGTTTTGTGATCGACAGATTTGCATCAAACTGGACGAGGATCTAAAAATTGTTTCAAGAGATGTATTATTAAAAGAGGAAAAGAATTTTTATTACTCGCACTTCTTTTCCTATCATCGAAAGCGTATCTTGTTACATGCTCCAAAAAATATTATATTACATCCCACTTTAGAAATAAATGCACGGCGAATACCGACAGAAGAGTTCAATTTTGTAAATTTAATTCAGCAAGTTGCAGATAAAGATGTAACTTGGTAATGAAAATACGAGGACCGGAGCTTGGACATTTTTCCAAGAAACATTAGGAAACTTAACGAATATATCTCGGCGCATCAAGAGATAAGAGACGTAATATCTCTTATTCAAATTCCATCCTTAGAATTTAGAAACCTTCTCGACCTACCATCTATCACGAGTGAAATTAAAAGTTATAGTTAGTGATTGAAAGATACAGAAACGAAATGTTAGAATTCTACAGCAATTAGTACAAAAATAGGTATATTATATTGGACATCCTAATATTTTCGACAATTTTTCATTTTCTATTCAAAAATATCGCGAAACTACTTTAGATTCCCTTTCTTTGGCAATTTGTATAAAACTTTAAAAATAAAATGAAAATAAAACTATGAAAAATTAAAAATCCGCTATTTAATAGAAAAAGGAAAATATATCACGACACCTTAACTGAAACTGTCAAAGTAGTCGAAATGATTAATTTGTAATTTTACAAATTTAAATAATTTTTCAATGTATAAATTGAATTGGACTCAAAGTGCATAAATAAAAGCTTGTGTAATTTATTCTATTGCAAAGCTTTTCCATTTTTCTTTAATGTTTTTGGTAAAAATTTTGTGCTTTAGTCGGTACTTCGACGATTGCACGACCCTGAACGAAAGTAACTTTCGCTAATTCCCCGTTTCGCAATTGGAAAATGGGAACGGGGATGGTAACAGTGGCACAGAGCTTCAATCTTGTTCGCGCTTATCTAGTTTCCCCCCATTGCGACGAGACTCGGAGGTTAGAATCCGAAAGGGTCGACATCCCGCGGCGACGCCGTAACGACGATGATAAAGATGATGTTGATACTCGCGGTTAGAGCGAAGAATCAAGACGGCGAATGCTAGGAACGCGGGGGACTTTCCGGCGTTACGTGTAACCCGGCGAGATTTTATCTGTTACGGCTACAGGCCACAGCCGGGACCTTGTGAGAAATTCGGATAAATCTGTGTGATGCCTGTCGTGTGAAAACGCTGTAACCGAGACTTTCGAGCTTCTTTCATTAGCGAAGTTGTACTCTGGCTGCTACCTCGCGAGTTGGAGTTTCGAATTTTTCTGACCGGACTGACGGTGCCTGGACGATGTAAACTTAGCACGATGTAAAAATGCTTGCGAAGCGATAAAAATATAAAATTGTATTAATACGGTATGTAAATAAAAATATAACTTGTATTTACATAAAACACGTACTTTTACCTTTATGTGGTTGATATTAAGTCAATATTAGTTAGAGATAGAAATTACTATCCGAATTGCCATCTGAATTGTCAATTTCAACCTGTGTATAATTTTTTAAATTTCCATACTGCGATTATAATCTGTTCAAATAACAGATTAGAGAAGCAACTGGTACAGAGAGGCAAGGGTGAAAATCACACCCGATACATGGATACTTAGCACGGCGTCCTCGATCATTGCTGGAGGTTCAAACGGCTCGGGAAAAGGATTCGAATCGAAAGGACAAAAATTCAAGAAGCTGGGAAATAAAGCTGTCGCTCGTATCTTTCGAAACAGCCGCGAGAGAGTTCCACGATGTTCGACGTTCGTGCAGGACAATTCGAGAATTAAGCGGGACATTACCGGTCGGTTAGGGAATCCTCCGGGCAGGCTTTTGGCCGATCTAGTGATAAGAAAAAAATCATCGAGCCGGTTCAGAAAGGGAGAAAATTCGAAGGCCTGACGCGGCCTGTCACGGCAATACAGAGACAGGGACATTACCATAAAGCCGGGAATTTTACGAGAATTATGTCCGACGTCCGAATCGCGGGTAGCGCCGCGGGATACCCCGTGGCGTTGCCTGTCGTTATCAAAATTCCGTCACAATGGCCACACATCAACTCTCAGCACGCCGCGTTTTCTCCGTGGTCTACGCCTCTCGCGCCCAGGACCCTTCCTCTACAGGGTGTGCCGCCTTTGTTTTCAGGTTTCCTTCTTCGACACGCGATTCAGATGCGGACGATTGAAAACCAGCGACTAATTTTACCTTCCGGCTTCTCGATTCACAGTCAGCGAACTTTGAAATTTCGAGGGTTAAAATTGTTGCGTTGGGTTGTTCAGAATGTACGTGGCGAAATTGCGTACTTTGTGAGAATTTGCATTTTAAGAGAGGGACGACAAAAAGTCATCAGTTGTCGAAAATGTTGCAAACTTCCCGAAGAATCTCGTAAATACACAGGATCTTTGGAAAAGAAATCCTGCCAATAAGTTCCGCCAACAATTTTCGACATTGGCAAATTATTTGTAGTTGAAAAAAAAAAGAAAACAAAAAAATACAGAAGAATTGCTCGAATAATATTTTTTCCTTTTTACTTCAGCGATTTCGGTAATTTTATCTCAAGAAATAAATGAATGAGAGTTCGATGGAAATGAAATACCGCAACAAATGTACTACTCGGGCATGAGTTTAGTTATTTGACAGTACAAGGGAGAATTAACACGACGAACGTAAAATATTCGGACACGTGTTCACGCTGCGTTAATTGTTCGTACGGATTTTTATTCACCTTGCGGAGAAACTGCTAAACATGCGTTCAAAGAGACACGCGTGAGCACCGAAATAACAGTACGCGCCAGTGCGATAACACTCAGAAGTTTTTCAGAAAGTGAGAGGAAACGATCGGATCGTTGGACAGAGGCGGAGATCTTCGTTTTAGGAATAAGAAACGGCAAAGTTCGACTCGATTCATGGCTACACCTGACGGTGAAGTTCGCAGTTTATTTCCGAAATGTTCCTCAGCCGTGTGCTGCGGCACATTAACAGTCAGTTTATGCAACTACAAGGGAGGATTTCGTGGGAACCGCGACAAGTTTTTTACAGCTACCGATTCCATCTTTAACGAAATAACATATTAATTAATACAAGTAGAAATTTATTTAACCATTGCTCGTTTAAAAGTAGAATCACGAAGAAATTAGCTTATTGCGATAAAAAGAGATCGATCTGTTACTGGAATGGAAAGATGAAATTATTACATGGATTTGACACCGCGTCTTCAGTTCCAACTTGCCAAAACAAAGTTAGAGCAGTGAAAAATAACGAAACTCGATTGTACTTTGGAAAAGCTATCTAGCTAAGAAAATTACGATAAATAAACCACACTTTGAGGAAAAATTCTCTATCCTGTCGAATCTACCAATTCTCCGAGTAACGAAACAGACTTCATCGAGACTTGTTAAAGAATCAGAACCCAGGCGAGATACCTCTTGCCTACGTAAAAAGGAATACGACGTATAATGTTTCGATTCGCGTCGCGTCACCCGTTACATGAAAGAAAGCTCTCGCTGGGAGCAAGCGTTCAGGTAGCAAAACCGGCGTGGCTGCTGCGTTTTGTCGTCCTTCGTGAGTCGTCCTCCTTCTCCTCCTCGTCATCGTCTTCCTCCGCCTCCCTGTTTCCTCTTCCTTCCAGCCCCGTTTTGTCTTCCACAAAGTGAACCCGTCAGCGAATCGTACGTCGAATAACCATAAAGTCGTCGCTTTATGCCGGAATCGTATTCCCTGGCGTCCCCCGTGGACGCTCCCCTGTCCGGGATTAAAGTCGTCGGTTCTTTAATCGTGCCGAAGGATATGACGCTCCAGAACCATTCTACGGCCACGATTATGTACGTGGAGTCAGTCAACTGACACACACACACACACACACACATGCGCGCACACAGCTGTAAAAGCCTTGGATTTGCGACCACGAAACATCGATGAACGCGATGCACCGGTGATAAATGTAGATGGGGTTGAAGAGCGCTCGCCGTTGCATTGGTAACGTGGAAGATTCCCTGGAACAATATATGGAACAATATATGTTTGAAAATCTGGAAATGGAATATATAATATATTTGAAAGTATAATATATCAGAACAGTATATCTGAGGTATATGAAAATTGTGTGTAAATTTGGTGATGAGCGTTTATATCTGCATTTGGTTGTTAGAACTTCAATCAACTGTCATTAAATTTTCATTCGTGAGCAAAGTTTCCAAAAATGACTCGGAATGAACGAATTTTTTTTCGTAGGAAAGTAAGATTTAAATTTCGGACGGAGCGTGACGGAAATTCAAGGATGTTTGAGTTGATGAAGAAAATAAAGGTCGTTTTTGAACACCGCTGATTGGATGTAATATTTTTAAGCACGCCGTCTGCCTCGAACGTCGTAAAGCAAAGAACGCGAAGACAGAAAATACCGATAACTACGTACACTGTTTCAAACACGGCAAACCTGTGACTTGCTCTTTCATTGCGAGAAACCGATCGAATTCATCAAGAAACCATCGTGGAATCATCGGTACGACAAGCTGTGTCCGCAGCGACGACAGATTCGTCCGCAGGCCGGTAATTTCTCGTTAGACTAAATCACAACGAACAAACAAAATAAACGTGCGTTCGTTGCGTGAAAGTTTAATAAAATCATTACGCGCGTGGACGGTCACTTTTTAATTGCAGCCGCGACGAAAACCGCGGTGGCCAGCCCTTATCGCGAACGTTGCAATTAAACGGTAATTGCAAGACAATCGCCAGGCAAGTAGAACCAATAGAGGACGCGGCCGGAGGACGGTATCCCCCTCGCCCCTCGGTCGCAAAAATAACAGGAACCCCGGCTGGAACAACCAAAAATACAAGCGACGATATTGTTTGGCTAGAGACATCAGAGGGAAAAAGCCGGCTCTCGCGCTGGCTCGCGTCAACTTTCCGCCACACGACACATCCTCTCTCGTTTGTCCTCTTTGACAACCCGCCGAATGGGGTGGCCGTCGACTTGTTTATCCAAGCCTTCCTCCTCGATTCCTGTCGCCGAGAGACGTTCGATCCACCCGTTTCACGCCGTTAACGACGGCTATCGCCGTGGCTACCACCGGAGCCGCGCCAGCTGAACTAAACAGCGGGCAGTAAACGGGACAGTATGACAGACGATACGGGATGTCGTTGATAGTTTCTGACGCCGATCGAGTAATTTGCACGAGCCCTGAAGCCACTTTCGTGGGATAATAACGTTGGAGGCGGGACAGAGGATGGGACGATTGCAACGAGTGTGCAAATCGTTCGAAACTGATTCGTTTTGATTCGCGTTGGTGTGAAGTTTTTGTTTGACGGGTTGGGAAAAAGAAGATTCGAAGGGGTGGAGGGCGGCATCTTGCCTTTTGCAAGAAGACTGAAAATCACTCACACTGACGAAGAGCAAAGTAGTTGAATTGCGAAGGTAAGTGATCGTTTCAATGGTGTAACAACGATGCGTGTTTGGCTCCAAAACGCATCAGAGTGAAAAAGAACGATCCTGCAGTCGCTTTCACGCAGAAAAATAGAACATTTAACTTATTGGAGGACTGGCTCGTCAATCTTCGAACGCAAGAACTGGAATGCAGTAGCTCACGAAAGTATTCGAGCGCTTCCAATCTACATCGTTAATAAATAAAATGCACGCGTTAGATTTAAATTTTCAAAATAAGATTGTACGTAAAGTCACATGGGAGTCCCGAGAACGTGCAAGTAAAATTACAAAAAAAAAAATCTGACAACGCGTACAGGATTTACAGTGAAATAAAAGTGTGAACATTACATTTTCTCCTCTCTGGGCGTTAACTTCCTTGGACGTCCTGCACGCTTCTTGTTAGTAATATTTCCTTCAGTTTCTGGACTTTTTTTATTACACAATGTATCGTAGGTTTACTCCGATTTAATAATTTGGCAATTTCAAGATAAGATTTACTTTCATTATGTAACTTGAATATTAACTCACGTTCACATTTACTGGTTCCTGACATTTTCGTGCTCGTGATTAGCACGTGATTTTTTTTGAAAACTTAAACTTAACGCGTGCATTTTATTTACTAACGATGTTAAGATTGAAAGCGCTCGAATACTTTCGTGAGCTACTGTACGTGAATGCCATAAACGTCGATAAATCGAGGGGTAGCCGCAAGTATCGGAAGTTATCGCGGAGGAAGTAGCGCGCGGTTCGTAAATCACACAGTCTGCAAAACAATTCCATTCACCTCGTTGCAACGCAGAACGAGCCGAAGAAATACGAATTACGCACGGCGATAACAGAGCGGCGCGGTGTTCCCATTTCAGGGTAGGTGGTTAGATTTTCGCGGGACGAGCTTACATAAATAACGAAGGCGCGGGTGCAGCAAGCCAGAAACACTATTACAATCACACTTCGCGGAATGGCTCGATTGCCATAACTCACTTTATCATCGAGCCTCTTAATGAGTCTTTGCGTTTTATGCCCCTCCCCTCTCTCTCCCCCCCTCTCTCTCTCTTTTTCTCTCATTCGCTCTCTATTCATTTCTCCCCACCCTCATCTGCGTTTATCCAACATTTGCCAGCGCGGTTTTCGCGCGCAATATAATAGGATACGGAATCCACAGGCGAAGGAAGCCAGCCAACGCGAAGTGGTTATGGTCTATATCCTCTTTCACCCGGTGATTCTGGCCAACGATAAGACGGAAGCTCAAATAAATCGCACCGCCGCCGCCGCCGCCGCCACCGCCGCCGCCGGATGCTAGACACCGAACGTACCAGCCGCGAAGAGTAACGAGAATTTCATTCCTTCGGGGTTCACTCCGCCTAGCTGCTGGATCGCGTCGTTCCACCGTCATAAATATGGCGGAAAGCTGCCGGTTGGGAAAAGAAAAAAAAAAAAAAAAAAAAAAAAGAAAAGAAAAAAGAAAAACAAGGAACGACGCGTATTTATGGCCGGTGGGACGCTTTACCTGCCACTCGATTCCCACTTCTTATTCTCCCCTCTACGTTTGAAAATTCCCTCTGTCTTCAGCTTCGTCTTCGTGTCTGTTTTCTTTCGTGTTACTGGGAGAAACTGGCATACGAGACGTGAATCAGATATATATTAGCTTGACAGAAGAGTTATTATTTGGTTTTGATAATTTTCATAATTTTTGCCATTCCACTCCATGTATTATCATGTTCTTCCAACGGTGGAAGGTACAACAACGTATGTTTCCTCCATTTTCGTGTCTTCGATATTCGGGGAGAAACTCAACGATCGAGCAAGACAACGAGCCGAGAGGGCGAGAAGAGCAAGAGGGATTGGCCGATTTCCTTACACGGGGCATTAGGAGGAAACGCGTATCGCGTTCCCCGTGATAAATGGCCGACAGTTAACGCGGCGCAGTGTGGTTGCACAGAGACGCCAGCTAGGGGAAAAAGCATCGCGCCTCTCCGTGGAACTTCTTGTAATTTTATTTTTGCCAGTTTGCTTCCGGTCGAACGACGGTTTCCGCTTTCGTTACACTACCACGTTACTCGATGATTCTGCTTCGCTGTGGGGAATAATTGGAACGGGCCTTTGCGATCAGACACTCGATTCGATGGCGCGATGTGCGAGACGTCAGTTCGACGGACGATTCGTTCGTTTCTGCAGAAATGACGGCGAAACGACAAAATTTCACGATTATTTTCAACGAGTATTTTCGGATCGGACGAGATCGGTATCGAACTGGCAGGATTCAGCCAGCTTAACGAGCTGCGAGAGATAAATATTAGACGTTGCAGAGCAACATTCGAATTTTCACGGAATTAATTGTACACACTCGATTTCGCAGCGCGATCATTAACCTACCGAAATTTCCGGGAATTTCTAGCGTGACTAACGAGCGACGAAGAAATCAGGGCCGAACGGTGCCTCGATATTTCCGCAAATTTTGTTAAATACATGTGCGCGAGCGTCGGAGGATTTCGATGAAAATTTTTCACACATATGCGCGTTTCCATCAAATTGCTCTCGATATTGTTCCCGTGTAAATCGCCATTTCGTAAATTAAAGACAAGAATATCTGATTATCCGCGCGATACTTCGGTCTCGAATAACAACGTAAAATATTAGAAACATTAACGCACAGGTTAATGATATATAGGTTCGATGTACGCGTATTATGCGCGCGGGGTTAATGATTCTCGTAACCAAAAACGGCTGTTATTTCGTCTCGTTCCTCCCCTTATCGTTTGACGTTATTCTTCTTCTCTTCACCAGGAACGGTTCATTTTTGCTCGAGACACGCTCACGGCCTGTGACTCGGGTATCGGTCGAGAATAATTCATATTATATACGATAGAAGAAGGTGGCTCGTTCGTAAGCGAAGATATTATTCCATTTCTCTGACGTGGTTGGTTTTTAAAAGCTCCCTTGAGCTCTTCGACATACGCTCACTCGTTGCTTACAATTTCAAATTTGCAATACTGTATGTGCCGTTCCCCCCCTCTTGTTTAACCTCAACTACGTCAAAGTATTAATTAAAGTCGTCGGGTTCATTTGCTGAGGAGTTCAGTTCAATCTCGAGTCAATTTCCATTGACAAGTCGAAACTGATCCGCTTCGCCTTAATGTTTCGAACAGTTTCACCTCAACGACGCACGATCGAATTTTGTAATTGTTCGGAAATTCGAACAAATAAATCGACGTCGTTGATCAATCGTCGGGCGTGAAAAGATAAAGATAATGAAGCAAAATTGACAAAAGTGTCCGGTAATCGTAATTTCGGAATGTGCAAAGGAGACGACGGAGCGGATCGAAATAACTCAAAGGAAGATACGCGGCCGCGCATCGATGCTCGATTCTCGAACGCGTCCGAGCAGGTGGGACGATGCTAACGCGTGATACCGCCGGCGCGAACACGCAGCTCGCTCTCGCCACGAGGGGAACTATGCTTTTCTTATAGAGTGTGAGATGCATTTTTTTCAGCTTCCATTTGCAGACAATCGACGCGGTAATCACGGGTTGGGCGCCGGAAGCCGAGAAGATATTCGCGCGCTCGCGATCAGATAACCCTGCACACTGCCTTTGCCTGACCTGCCTTGCTTTCTTATTCCTCCTACCTGTCCTCCTCCTCCTCCTCCTCCTCCTCCTCTGCTCCTCTACCACTCCATCCACTACACCTTTTTCCTTCTCTCGCTCGTTTGGCCGTGTGGGCTCGTTGCCAAGCATCGCGGACAATCTCCGTTTCGCCTGACAGGCCAGCGTATCGCCGGAACAATGAGACGCGAACTCAACAGGATCCGCAAAAGCGAGAGAAGCCCCGGAACGCGAAACGGATGATCGCTATCTTTGCCAGATCTGATTCACCGCCCACGCAAGCTTGCACGCGGGCCTGATCGTGTTTATGAAGTGACTGGCCGTTGCCTGAATGCCGGACGGATTAATTAGATTTCGAACGCCGCCACGGTGAAAGCTTCCCGCGTTCTGCCTCGACCCGCGCCGAGTTGAATGAAACTCAAGCTACTCGACGCTCCGGGGCGGCTTCTTCTTCTGTCAGTCTTAACGGTGTGCGTTGTGCCACGCATCGGAACACACTTCCCTCTGTGCACCGGGGGCTTTTAATTGTGATTTAAGGCTTGCCTGCGAGGATCGTAGGAAAAAACAAGTTGCTTCTCTCTTCTCTTCTTTTTTTTTTTTTGTTCTAATGCCATTTTGCAGGAATATTTTAATATTCTTTGTAAAATGTAGTTTTAATATATAATTTGCCAAACATAACATATTATGTATTAAATATATTTGATATATATAGTAATATATAACTGTATTATGTATTACAAATTGTACAATTGTATATATTTTTAATAAATTTCAATGAAATAATAATTATTTATATTATTATTTAAAAACGATAAGAATCTGTTATGGTTGTCATTCATATTTTAATATTGTAACGCGCATCGTTAGATCAGCATGAACGTACATATTCACATGCGTTGCACGTATAAAACGAAAGTCATGTCGATATTTAACGGTAACATAATCGCTCGGATAGAAACACGAATATTTTATTGATTGCACGTTCCATTTATACGCTGTTTGTATTTGAACAAGTCATTTATCATATCGTGTAATGACAAAATTCATCGACGCACGAGTAACACAACATAGTTGCCATTACTTTAAACGTTGCTATTGTTCAATGGAACGCGTCGATGTTTTTAACGTGTTCGCACAACGATAATGATTTGACATCGTTCACGACGATTCTAAACCGTTGCGATCTCGAAGCCCGGTCTCCCACGAGCTCTCAGCTATCCCGTTATTAACAATTCAATCTGAGCATCGGGCGAACCTCCCGGCGGCGACCAGGCGGTACCAGCGTGACGGTGGCGGAGAGGTTGCTGGTATTCAGAGTGAGGGCGATCGAGGGTCCGCGGCGACGAACATCGAGGCGGTTCGCTTCCTGAAGTTCCCGTGGCACACCGATCGCCCGTTGTACGCCGAGTCCGCAGCCCGGAAGATCACCGGGTATACGTCTCCCGCGGGGAAACGCACCATTTATCCACGTCAGCCTCATTCACCAACACCGGCGTGTCTCAGGCCGCAATCTACGATCCTTCCCCACGTGACGGTGCCGCACATAAATATACTTGATGCACGCGCACACGCACCAAGAAAAAAAAAACACACACCACCACCACCACCACCATCACCATTACCATCGCCGTCGTCGTCGCCGTCGTCGTCGTCGTCGTCGTCGTTGCCGCCGCCCCCTTTTTCCATCTCTGTCCGCCCTTCTCAGCCCGTGTCCGCTCGTGTCCGTGCAACGACGTCCTCGTCCAACGCCACGTTGCTCGAGATGCAAGCTCGAGCAACGTAGCGAGCGCACGGTAACACGCGAGACCGCGTGGAACACACGTTCCGTGATCAAACGAAGGAAAGACCCAAAGGTGGACAGGTGTGCGTGCACCATGGACACTGCCGCAGATTCTACTAGCGAGTGGCGAGAAACGTTCGTGCGCGAAGGTATGGACTTTGTGCGTGTGTGTGTGTGTGTGTGTGCGAATCTTGTAAAGGTAAGACACACGTGGAAACAGGCGCGACCGCGGCAGATTCACACTGGAAAGAGCCCGGCATCCTGCTGCTTGGGCGGCTCGTCGCGGATAGACGTCGCGATAAAACGCGGTTAACACGGAAATTAACCGTTATATCTTTGCACTTATTTATTCTCTTGCATCAGCCGGATAACCTAGCGAGCGGTGCACCGTATTTTACATAATGCGATCGGCCCTCGAGCTTAGACGTTGCACCTCGGGGACCGAACCGTATATACCACCCGGACCCGTTACTGGCTTTCCCGATCCTCCGCCTCTTTCGGCTCACTGGGCGAACCGCCAAGCGCCGAGTGTCTCGAGATTTGTTCAGAGCAAAATGCTCCGTTTTAGCGATTTTATTTAGATAGATTCTGTTGTTAACGCTATCTTGAGAAGATTGGAAGATGAGTCTTGACGATTCATTGAATCTTTCCAACTATTTCTTTCTGCTTCAAAGTGACGTTTCTTTAAATTTTTTGGAACCTAATGAAACTTGCAACCTCCAAGGTTTCGATTATTGATCGATAGAGCGTACGCGATACAATTGAACTGGTAAAATTGAAATGCAATCCAACACAGTTTTATTTTATGAATCTTTACAATCGTGTTCGACAGTGTCATCCATGCAATTAGTAGCGTTGACGACAGAAAAGAATTGAAACGTACTGGCAGTTTATACATACATATTCCTACTGTAGTCGGTCAGGTTTCTTTTACGAAAGAAATACAAGTAATTGTTAATGCACAAAATAACTTTCGAATGATAATCTGATTTTTTCTTTTTTTTTTTTAGCAAGAATTAAATAAACGAGAAAACACAGAATTTTAAATCGATCATCTGATGCACTTAGTGTTAAATATCTGAAAACGTAATTTACGGAGTTACACTGAAAATAATGTTTGGTTTACAAAGTCAACGGATGAACTAAGTTCAATCGTTAATCTTGAAATTGGTTGACACGATGTTAGAAAGTGGATAAGGATTGTTAATAACTGTGCAATTATTACTTACGCACGATATACGTTAAGATGTGTGTACTTCGAGATTAGCATAAAGAAAGTGTTAACGGAGCCTTAAAATTACACTCGGGTTCAATTGCGCTAGTTAATTTCTTGGCGGTTGACGGAACGAGATGGGACACAAATTTTGGAGCAAATCGAATTTAGCTTGAAATTCTACCAATTTACAAAATTTTAAATACACCTCTAGTATTATGTTGATTACGTTACGATGTTGATTAAAGTTAAGTATTATTCACCTTCAATTTTCGGAGTACATTTAGTTAAAGAAAAAGTATAAAACCAGTCTTGAAACTATTGATATAATATATCAAGCCATCTCCTCTAATTTTTATTTTCAGCACACGATTACAAAATGAAAAGCGTCGTGCTGCAAGCTGAAACATTCGCTTACTAAACTCTCGAGTCAGACTAAATTCAGCCTAAAAGTGGCAAATTTAAAAGAGATAATCGAAGAATTGACACGTCTGGTGAAACCATTCCATCTACAATCAATGTAGCTATTCCAAATAATTTGCTACCCTCAACCTTCGAACCTCAATTAATGCCTACTGTTCGACAATTGTCGACAAAACGCCTTTGAGACTGACTGCTCGAGAAAAAGAAAAGAAAAAGGGGGATCGTCGAAAGAGCGACACACTCGATAAAGTCAAGGCAAAACACAACCGTCGACAACTGTCTGCAGTGTTTCGACCCAATTCGATGTTCCAGGATGCCCGTCCACTCGGATTCCGCAGCAATTTCCTCGGAATCCTCGTGCAGACGTAAGTAGAATCGGTCGTGGAAAACGGCCTCCAGCGGCATTCGCCAGATGACTCTCGTTCTCGGCACGGGGAATCCCCGGATCCGTGTGGTGGATGCTGGTGGGACCAGTTCCATCTCCACGCGGCTCGGTGGCTCGCCGTTTCCCATCAGCGCGGTGTCAGTCTGAATAGCACGTCGGCCAATCGGACGACGGCTTTATCTTCGTACGGTCCTCCCATTGGCTGGAACCGGTTGGGTTTCTATCGAGCGGGCGTCAGAAGGCCGCGCCTAGCAGAGAAAGGTTGCTGCTTCGGATCTGGGGTTAGTGTACCTTCGTTTTCCCCTCCAGCAGGTCAAACAAGGACACACCAGAGGACGAGCAAAAGAGAGAAAGAGAGAGAGAGAGAGAGAGAGAGAGAGAGAGAGCGAGAGCGAGAGAGAATGAGAGACATGGTGCAAGAGTGACAGAGGGGTGGAGAAAGGAGAGGTGGTTGAAGAGGGGAGGAAGAGGAGATAGACCTAGTGCTCGTCTTCTTCTTCGTTAATACTGCTTCCAGCCGTCCCTCTGCTAGGCTGTTCCGAAAGTCCCTGATCGATATGACGTCGCATCCCCGGAGTCTTGCAGCGGGACGTACCTGGCGCGCTCTTACTACGCGACACGGGGGTTGCTCCGAGTCGTCTTACGTCTTCCTCTTTGTACCTGTAATCTCCAAGATTGCGAGAGGTTGTCGTTGATTGAGAGTACTCGGATCGCTGGGACTTTTCCTTTCCTTTTTCGCTTGTTTTTTTTTCCTCTCTTTCGTAGATACTCGTTGGAGGGAAACGGGGTTGCGAGCCCCGCGTCGTCGCGTCTTCCCGTTCGAGTGGATTGAATTTTCGAGCCGGCTCGAGACATCGGCGAACGAGGGTGGCTGCGATCGCGGCTCGAGAGCGCCGCGTCTACGAAGTGGGTTGATATCTCGTCTTCCGTCCCTACCCGGCCAACCGAGAACGAATTTTAGGCCGAGACCAGGTCTCGTTAACGATATTTATTCCACCAATACAGCGTTAACCTATGAATCTCGTATGAATACGATTGCCTTCGAGTGGATTCTGTGCTGCATTATCAGAGGAACGAAAGTGACGTCAGGCCACGATTAATCTCTCTGGTGGAAACAGCCATCGATCAGACTCGCGCGTCGTTGGACGTTCTCTCTTCTATCCCGTGACGAATTCGAGGAAAGTCATCGAACGTAATTGCCGTGAAACGCGGCTCGAAAGCTGGAAAGCCCAAAACGCGAGAAGAAGCTGTCGGCCGGTGGTAACGGCGTATAAAAAATCGGCGAAGTTCGTGTACGATTGTTAACGAACTTAATGGGACATATCTTGGGGAGGTAGAGAGAGAGAGAGAGAGAGAGAAAAGAGGAGCGGAAGGGAGAAAGAGAGCACTCCAGAGACACGATTCCGTCGCGCACGGTGAACGATGGATTTCCGTCGTGTTGAATCGAATACACGTGCGACCACTGGTTTCGTCGCCAAATATAGTCGGCCGTTTTCAGGCCAACGAAACCAGAACTGGTCGCGGGGGACAATACGTCTAACTGTCACCGCGATTCGATTACAATTAAACCGTGCAGGAGAAAATCTAGCTTTCTGCTGAAACAGGTGCATGCGCTCACGTGCCGTGGATAGGAATGTTGCCTATTTGCTCTTTCGATTCGTCTCGTTTCGTTTCGTTAGTTCTATTTGGAGAAATAGTTTAGGCCTATTGGGGATTCGATGTTGCGAAACATTTAATGGGATCGCGTCGAGGCTGGCTGAAACGATTGTGAGCAGACTGGGATGAAGGAATTTTAGGATGAGTTTCACGTATCTTTTTACATTTACAATTAAATATGCTAGGTACGGGGAGATTATTTTCTGGACTTGCGTGAAATTTTCACGTCACGGTGTCCAGTTTCAAAGAAAAAAAGGAAAAAAAGTGGAAACTATTACGCAATAGTTGGAAGTAAATCTATGTGCTTCATTCGCATAATTCGACCATTTCCTTGACCAATTCTACAACTTTGAAATCTAGTTTCACGTGAACTTTCTACTTCAGCGTTCAGTTTCAAGAAATTAGGAAAAATAATATTAGGCAACGATCACAGGTGCGAATATTCTCTCGACGGATCTACTTTTTCTGCAATCTTAAATCTTCGCGAGAATACCAATTGACAAATTCTGCCGCTCGTTCGATTTATTCTACAACTTTCAACGATAAAACTAAACGTTACGCACAAACGTGCCCTTTTCCCTTTTAAAACCATTAAACAAAGTAAAACATTAACGTCATTAACATAACAAATGCTTAATCGTCGAAAGTAAAGCATTAATATCGCCAATCGACGATTAAAATAAATCAAAGTTGATTTCACCAAAATCTCCTAAATACCGTCGGCAAACTCGCAGCGTCCGAAACACCCGTGTTTCCACACGTTCCACGTAGATTCGTAATTCTAATATTAATTATTTCCCCTTGGAAAATAACAGAACGACCGCACCCGCCATAACTCAAAAGAGCCCGAGCGCCGCCAGTGTTTCGACATCCGTCGTAATTAATTCCGCGAGGACGCGTCGCGGAAGCGCGCGCGCGCGCGCGGCAACGGCGGGCTGGTCGTTCGATTTGACATTCGGAAAATCTCTTTGGCACCGGCCGGGATTATCGTTGGATTATCCGCGTGTGTCGGGGCAGCGTGGGTTCTAAGCGGGTTCCGCGGCGGGCCGGCGCGGCGCGGCGTTCATTATTCACGATTAGCGCCTCTAGCCCCCTAGTCGACGTCGTTTTCAAAGCGTTTACCGATGCGTTCGCGTTTCACTCTCAATTAATTTG